>CAJNDV010033015.1:0-11680 GCA_905221635.1 Symbiodinium sp. CCMP2456
GCAGCAGCAGCAGCAGCAGGAGAAGGCGGTGAAGTGGTGATAGTTATGGTGGAAGCACATGTCGTGCCAGTTCTCAAACTCCGATCCCATCAAGCCAAAGGCAGGCGACCGGCGGGCGCGTCAAGCCTGTGGATGCGGACATCTTCAAGAGCAAAGCGGGCAGCACGCGGCAAGGGCGCGCCAGCCACGGCGTTCCTTTCTTGAAGGTTTATTGTTTTCGATGTATCTTACCCTGCAACCAACTGCAGGGTGCAAAACCAGGTGGTCGGAAGCACTCAATTGTATTTCAAGTGCTCTTTCTCCTAGGCTAAGTTTAACCAGAGGGATCACTTGCATGAAGACGTCCCAGAAGCAAATCTGTGCACAGGGATTGAACATGATTGGTATTCGGAGTGTTATTACTATGCTTGCTACTTTGGTAAGTCTTTGTCGATCACCGCCGGCCAGTCCTTCTTGAACGAAGAGTAGTTGAACGACCGCATCAGCGCTGCGTACACTAGCCCAGTGTATGATCAGAGTCTATTCGTTGATCCCTTATACTACGGTACAGTTATGTACAGTTGGTACTGAAACAGGCTGTCCTTTCTTTGCAAAAGTAAGCCTGTAACGTACAGCAATCGATGCAATGGGTGCAGTGCTTTGCTCCGCTCTAATTGACGCCACAGGATGGGCCAAACCGCACAGAGCACTGCGGTGGGGCTGCCTTGCTTGAGGTCTTTAATGACCCCGTGAAACAGGAGTCTGTAGATGGGAATGTACATATTACATATATATATATATATATATAGATATGGAGTGTATACACATACATAGATACGTATGTACGCATGCCCATGCAATGTGGCGTGTGTATCCATCCTTCAGCCTCTCTCTCTCTCTCTTTCTCTCTCTTTCTCTCTCTGTCGTCCTCATATCCATTTGTCCTTCATGTTGCCTGAGTTTTTCACCCATTAATCAGACTCTGCCGTGATCGATCTGTCCGTGTGCGTCTATTGACCGTAATCCGTCGACCCAACAACTTGTGTGGACCCATGAACCGGCCTGCCGACGCACCTATCTTGCTGTTTACTCCGTCAGTTGAGGATGTCGACAATCCATCGAGCCATTGATTGATCCGTCGATCGCCATGCTCGTCCACCCATCGTTCCGGCGGACATATGTAACTCTCTCTCTCTCTCTCTCTATATATATATATCGTCTTTTCACCGCCAGTCTGTCCATCTAACGTCTCTCTCGCTCTCTCTCTCCCTCCAGCCACCGTCTGCTTGTTCGATCGAGCCGGTGAGTGCTTCGGTATCCCTTGCTCCAGACCGACAAAGCCTGCTGCGTCGGCGTCTATCGGCCTTCTTTCCCTTCGCGTTCTTTCATCGAGGCTCATCCTGAGTTAGGGCTCCGCCAGGAAGAAGCACCAGGAAAGCCGGCACCGACACCATCACCAGGCCCCCGCCGGGCTGTGGCAGGGGGCGCGGCTTTCTCATGTGCCTCGGCGTCTTGCACCCAAACGTCGACAGCACTGCTGCGCACGAGGAGCCACGGCAACAATGGCCATTTCCATGAAGTCGATGAATCTAACGGTCGGAGAGAAGACAGAGGCCACCCTTCTCCGTTGACTTTCGGGTTCATGGGAAAAGAATTGATTGTGCAGAGTTTCTAGCTATCGGAGATTCATGTCATATGCACGTCGATGCATCTTTCGCAGGGAAGGCAGATGCCTGAGAATGACACAAGTGATGAGGTTTTTTTTGGTTTCATGTCTTCGCAGATTCTCGGCTCGAAGATCCCCCGCCATGCGCCGGCCATCATGCGGCGCCTCGCCTGTCTGAGTTTCGGGTTGCTTTGGCTCACAGCGAGCTCGGAGCAGTCTTCACCGAAGCTGCGCGGGCGCTCGAAGCAGTCAGGCACTTCGATCACCTGGGCTGTAGAAGGGGACTGCGTCGCTGAGGGTGCATGCGTCAGCAGCCCGGGATATCCGGGATCGTACGCAAACGATGATGGCTGCACCATCACGCTGCTGCAGAGGCCCTCGGTAGTGAGGATCGTCGCATTCTCCACAGAAGCCCGATATGACAGACTGGTGATCGAGGGTCGTGCATTTAGTGGCTCTGGCGAGGGAGTTGTCGGTACGTCTTTCCCGGTTTGGTCTGAAATTGGGTGGACGTCAGATGACTCTGTTGCTTCCACCGGTTGGGAGCTTTGTGTCGAAGAGCCGCCTTCTTGTGAGGATGGACTGCAGCTGAGACCGGTGCCAGTTTCAGAATGCCCCGGGGTTAGTGAGCCTCTTGTGAGCTGTGATGCCGCGCAGCCAGGTGAGTTCTGCGAAGGCGACGGCTCGTGCGGCACACGGACGGACATCAATAACTGTTACGATGCTCAGTACTCCTATCCAGCTTCACGAGATGTGTATCAGAAAGCTACTGGTACAAGCAGGACTGTTACCACAACATTGAGCTCCGTCACTTCAATGACATCCACCACACTGACCGCAACACTCGGTGCAGCGAGTGGCCAGCCATCTTGGTCTGTCTGGGGCGACTGTCAACTTGTAGGTGCTTGTGTGCGAAGCAGCAACTATCCCGGAGAGTATGGGGGAGACGAGCACTGCACAATGGCTGCCCCACTTCCTTCTGTGGTGACCTTTGCTGCCTTTTCCACCGAGATCGGCTACGACCAAGTGACCTTGAATGGCGCGTCCTACAGTGGTCAGACTCCCGAGGGCAAGACCATGGTGGCTTGGACCAACATCTCTTGGATCAGCGACGACTCGGTGTCGGGCGGTGGTTGGGAGCTGTGCCTGGATCCTCTGCCCTCCTGCGCCGACGGCCTGCTCCTGGCTCCGGTCGCTGTGAAAGATTGCCCAGATCCCTCAGAGCTTCTTCCGCTCTGTGATTCCGCCGAGCCAGGTGAGCTCTGTGAGGGCGGTGCTAGCTGTGGAACCAGGGAGGATATCAACAACTGCTACGATCGCTTTTACTCCCATCCTCCCTCCCGCGATGTCTACCGTAAGACTGCGGGGACGACCAGAACACTAACAACAACTACAACCACAGTCAAGACCCAGACAACCTACACAGGCACACGCCCATTGGTAGTCGGCTCCTACTCAGGGCCGGTTCCCTGGGTTGTGGATGGTGACTGCGGTACTTTCGGTGCATGTGCCGAAAGCCCCAACTTCCCGCAGCCCTACGGAAACAAGCAGAGCTGCACATTGTCGCTGCCGCAGCCTTCAGTTGTGAGAGTGACCTTCTTCTCCACGGAGGATGGCTTTGATGAAATGTACGTGAACGGAGACGCCTACTCCGGCACATCCATAGCCGGCACAAAAATGGTGGTTTGGACCAACATTACTTGGGCATCTGATGACAGTGTGACTGGCGACGGGTGGCAATTGTGCGTCGAAGCACCGCCCTACTGTTCCGACGGACTTGGCTTGGTTCCGGTGGCAGTTTCCGAGTGTCCGCTCCCTTCCGATGTGCTGCCGCCTTGTGCGGAGGCAGCACCTGGTGGGCTCTGTGAAGCAAATGGCGACTGTGGAACCAGAACGGATATCAACAATTGCTACGACAGTGCGTACACACATCCAGCGTCACGTGATGTCTACAGGAAGCTCAGCGGCACTACTTCCACAACATTGTCAGCCACGACCTCTTCCGAGACAACTCAGACATCGACGATTACAGCTACAGTCACACAGATCGCCGGGTTCTGGGAAGGACCCGCGCCGTGGACGGTTGAAGGCCCTTGCAAGCTGCATGGCGCCTGTGTCGAGAGTCCCCGCTTCCCTCTGCCCTATTCAAGCGGCGAGGCATGCTCTCTGTCGCTACCGCGGCCGTCGGTGGTGCGCGTGACGGCTTTCAGTACCGAGGCTGAGGATCCGCTGACCATCAATGGCGAGGCGGTCTTGGGAGAGGGCCTGGAAGGTAAAGTCTTCACAGTGTGGTCCAACATCTCATGGAGCCCCAGTGGCACTGGCAAGGGCTGGCAAATCTGTTTCGAAGAGCCGCCATCCTGTGCCGACGGCCTGCCCCTCACCCCTGTGCCTGTGTCGGACTGCCCGGCACCGGCTTTGGGACCCCTTCCAGGCTTGAATGTGAGGGGACATTTTGGGCTGTTGCACCCCGAACCGGAAACACTCCCATATATAAACACACAAATGATCTTTTGACGCCTTAACTGTTAAACTCAAAACCCGAATTTCCAAAACCTGATCCGCGTCGTACTAGTGCAGGAGTGCCGCTGAGAAACCACGAGTTCTATGTCTCAGCTCTTCCTCTCAATAGTAGCAACAGTAGTAGTAGTAGTAGTAGTAGTAGTAGTAGTAGTAGTAGTAGTAGTACGACGACGACGACGGCGGCGGCGGCGACGACGACAACAACTACTACTACTAGGTGTAGTAGCAAGAGGAGGAGGAGGAGGAGGAGGAGGAGGAGGAGTAGGAGGAGGAGGAGGAGGAGTAGGAGGAGGAGGAGGAGGAGAGGATCGCGAGGAGAGTATAGGAGCAGGGGTAGCAGTAGCAGTTCGGAGCTCTCCCTGTCGTCTGACGGGGATTCGAAGCCATCGAGCAGTGCAGAGGTCGTCTTTTTCCCAATAGCTTGATCATTATCTTATTATTCTTATCTTATTATTATTATTATCATTATTTTTTTATTATTATTCTCATTCTCATTATTGTTGTTTTTCTCTTTTGATCCCCTGAGGCTGTGGCTCTGCCAATGGGGGTGAGCTGTGTCTCGGGGACGGACAGTGCGGCACGAGGGACGACATCAACAACTGTAACTGGGCTCCTGCATGGAAGCCGTTCATTTCCTTCTGTTTAGGACTCGAACGTTGAGCGCCAGTTCACTGCTTGTGGTTTCTGTACACATGTTTTTGGTAGGGGTCTGCCTGTCTTTCGAAAAAGGGTTTCTGTGTCCCTGAATTCTTGGGTCCAAGAAACGGGGGCCCAGGCTACGATGCGGCCTTCACATATCCGCCATCCTTGGATGTTTACCGCAAGGGCAGAGGCACAACCAAGACCAGCACCACTGTGAGCTCTGCAACGCAGACGACCAGTGTGACCGTCACAACCACTCACTGGTACGAGGAGGGTCCCTGGCGACTCGTCGGTTCATGCACTGTCACTGCGGATTGTGCCAAGACTTCTGGCGATGGGATGTGCACCTTCACGCTCCCGAGGGGCACGCCTGTGAAAGTGACGCATGCGGGCTCCGCGAATTCTGAGATCTTCAGCATCAATGGAGTTGAGCTGACACCCAGTTCACTAGGTGAGACCTTCGTGGTTGACACGGAGATATCCTGGAAGTCGGATCAGGACGGGACAGAGAGCTGGTGGGAAGTCTGCATAGCGACACCTTCTTGCAGCGATGGTTTGGGGGTGTTGCCCATAGATTCGGCAAAGTGCCCGGCGAGCACGGCTGACCTCCTCAGTTGCGGGGCTGCGCAGCCTGGAGACCTTTGCTTAGGTGATGGTGAGTGCCTGACCTATTCTGGCCTGAACAACTGTCCCCCAAACGCAATCTACATGAAGGAGGTGGGTACGACTCTAACGGTCAGCAGCACGACATCCGTGACCGCAACCTTCACCCCGTCGGCTTGGCAAGTCACCGGCCCCTGCACGTTGAGTGGCACATGTGTGCAGAGCCCCAACTATCCAGAGCCGTATGGACCCAACGAGCGCTGTGAGTTCTCGCTCCCTCCGAACTCAGTGGTCACGATCGTGGACTTTGCCACGGAGCTCAACTACGATCGGCTGACCATCAATGGTCGGGACTACAGCGGCCCAGGCCATGCGATCGTGGGCAAGCCCTTTCTCGTGGAATCCCTGTCTTGGAGGACTGACGAGTCCCGCTCCGACAAAGGCTGGCAGCTTTGCCTCGAGGAGGGTCCGGGGAGAAGCCTCGAAATGGTGCTCTAAGGCTCTGAGATTGATCTGAAGCTGAGGTCCTTGGAATCCCTACTTAATGATCTTCCATTTATCTTGCTATATCTTGCCACAACAAAGGCGTGAATTTAGGTTTGCAAGATCCTGCACAATGATGAAGCCATGCCTACGATTTTGCCCAGTATGTAAAGCTCGTGGGGCCGTGGCTGCCAAGGTTTTTGCAAAGGAAACAAGTAGCTCGGGCACTGCAGGACTGCCTGCCTGCAGCTTCCCCGTAGGGTCGAGTCTAGACTCCAGACATCGCCGCGTTTCCGCGTAGAGGTTAGTAGATCCAGAGTGATCGCGCTAGTGATGAGTCTGTCGAGAAGATGCCCTGGCAGTTCTGCAGTCAATTTGGCAACGCAGACGAGGGTGTGAATGCCCGCCCCTCCAGCGTCTAGCTTATGATGACATCACGCAGTGGTCGACACTGTGAGTAATGATTCAAGAGCTTGCGGAAGTCATCATCCTAGTCGCACACGTGAAGCTGCACAAGATCCTACGTCACCACAAGAGTCGGTGGGAGCTAGGCAGCAGGAACTGCTGCAATTCGCTGTCGCATCTTTTGTGCGAGGGACTTCCGCAAGAGGAGGACCTCGCCAAGAACTTAGAATGGGCTCCCTGGCGGGACAGAGAAGAAAGGACCCACAGCGGTCGGAGGGCCCGCCGGAGGCGAGCCCAGAAAGCGTGTGGCGCGGTGCTGGCGCCTGAAAAGACACCGGTCACTGCAGTGAAGAGCCTGAGACCTAGCAATTCGACCGCAAGCCAACGCAGCCGTCAGGAGTCGGACATTCAGGTCACGGGCGAGTACCTGACCAACTACCTCAAGGAAAGAGGTGGTTTGTTGGGGTCAGTAGTCCCGGACTCTTGGTTCAGCAGTTCTTGCCAAGGGAAGCCCTAACAGGCCCGTGAACCCTGCCACATACAGGAGATGGATGGCGACGACTCGCAGTTCAAGGACAACGATTTGAATGGAGCACGATAGGCCTTTTTTCCCAAGAGGGCAGGTAGAGATTTCTTAGTGCTGAGGTCAACAAGTTTTCGTTAGGCAGTAGGGACGTGCAATCATTGCATCTGCATTGCCTCGAATGTTTCTCGTTGAAGCGCGGATCACTACGGATCTCTACTACCGAAACGCAATCTTCAGATGTGTCGGAGGACATCAATGCCGCAGCCCGGTGCTGAGAAAACTTCAGAGACAGCAGCTTGGAGCCCGATCACATATATATATATATATAAGTCATATATAGATGCATATATTTAATGTATATGTATGTATAAAAACGAAACTTACCTGCAGGCATATATGTACGTACACATATTTCCCCACGTTAAATGTGTGCTATGTGTTTGACAGTGTTGGTATTTGTTGCACACCTGTTGCAGTCAGTAACTGCCTGTGCACTGCATTGTGTGATCAATATCTTTGAGTCTCAAGCCTTGTATGATGGACAGGCTTGTAAGCCCACTCGTAGGGCCAATATCAGAGTAATTTTGCAAAATAGCACTTTGACCTTTGGCCTATCGGCAGAGATGTTACTATTCGGGTCAGTATGGACGTCCACAAGAGTCAGTGCTGGCGTTGTGCTACAAGGATTCTCTTTGCCACAGGTTTAATATAATCAGTGGATAAGGCTTGTACCAGGCTAAGACTAGAACTGCTATTCCAAACAAACCCGGCGCTACTTGGAAGGTAAGCAGTAAGGTTGCAACCAGGCTCCCGGAATCGCCATGCCTGCTATTGCCGGGGAGGAGTGTTAGAATCAGAGTTCCTGTTGGGACCAATATCAGGGCTACCGTTTCGAATTAGGAGTCAGTTCAGGACTCTGTTTATACATGTACCTGCTCAGGCTTTAACTTTATGCCTAGGATTGAGATTAACATAAAGGTTGCTCGTGGTGAAGGTATAAGCACTAGCAGGAATTAGCAAGCCAGGTCAGTTACGACCGGCATACTAAATGCTCATGGTATGTTTGCTAGATTCGGATCAATAAAATGCTTAGAGGCCAGCTACTAAGGCCACTCACTATTGGAGTTGCATTGAAGGGTTGATCGCAGGCTTAGATTATGCGTGATATTCGGGTTGCTATTTGGATTCAGTTTGTAGTCAGACATGAAGGAGATCACAACGGTTCAATGTCATTTCTAATCAGGTTAACACTAAGCTTGAGGGCTTTATTGGCACTGATATTGTAGTTACTACTGAGACTGGGGTTCAGCATTGGGCTTAGTAAGCACTGATAATAGTGTTACTTTGTTAGGGTTGACATGAACCCAGGCCAATCAGGGGTCAGTTTCCATGCTACTCGAGTCTCCAGGGCCAATATAGAAACTCATGTTATTGGGGCGTGTTCGGTTTAGGCTGAAGAGAAGATGAAGGATATCTGAGGGTGATGATGCATGTCAGGATGGAGCTTCCACATGTTCAGAAGAAGAAACACGCAGTGAGCATCGGATGGCTCAAGGCGATGAAACCGATGAGTATGACGGGTTTGAATAGGGTTGGGTTAACATATCAAGACATGAATGTCTTCATGGTTGTTTGGGACAGATCATGATGATGGTTCTGTAGGGCTGTTAGAGGGTATGCATGAGCCGTTTCAATTGGTTTGACACTGCTGATAGAGATCAGGTTTGGCTTTCTTCAGGAAAACCGGCTAGAGGTAGGGGTACTCTCTCTCTCTCTCTCCCTCTCTCTCTCTCTCTTTCTCGCTCTCTCTATGTATAACAAATATAGATACAAAAATAATTCGTATACACATCCGCACCAGCTTCGACAGCTGTCTTGGAGCTCCAGACTCGAAGGTCGTCCCACTTTCTACGGGCACGAGCCCCCCGCGGCTCCAACCTGCTGAGCCAGCGGCTTTGAGCGTGAAGGATGAGAGGAGCGGGCTCCAAAATGCTACATGGCATCTAGTATATGTACTATAGTACTATATAACACATTATAGTGTATGTTCTGGGTTTTTAATACTTGACCAGCTGCGCTTTGCAATTTATCTGATTTTGGGCTTGGCATTGCTCCCTTCTCTCGCGCGGCTTGCGTGATCTGCGCGTTGCAGCGCATGCTTAGTGCTTGTATCTTGGTATGGGAGCTGCATGAGCATGGTGAGCATGGTCTTACTCAGCACGCCGTCGTTTTCAGAAGTGCGAGAAGTTCTCAGGTCCATCCTCAAAGCTGAGGAGCAGAACAACACTGGCGAAGGCTTCCAAGGGTTCATGCAACCTCTCTTGACACTTTTGCAAGGGCTTCCCCTCATTTGTGGGAGGTTGCCTTATAAGGTTCTCCTCGACACAAGCCGCTGCTGTTGTGTGGCTTGGTGCATTTGCAAGCCGGCCACCTCTTTCCGAAGAGGCATATCTTGATGCGAAGGATAGACTTGTAACCCCGAGAAGTATGCCATCAGACCTTTGCCTGCTTTCGCTGCCTTCTTGGAGTGTGGCTCGAAGAAACTTCTGACTGGGCTCGATCCGACGCTGGGACATGGCTGCACGGCCCTCAGTGCGACTTGAGCTGTGCCTCGGCCATGTGGGTAGTTGTCAAAATCATGGTCCCTTCTGGGGTACCCTAAATAATAGGTGCCGTATTATAATAAGGACCCACAAAGGGACCATAATTTTGACAACCACCCATGTTAAAGCATCCTGGAGCCCTGGTTTTCCAAGGCCACGAACGGAGCCGGGGAGGCCGAATTTAAGGCCAAGATCCGGGAGCCAGGAGGCTCAGTCTCGTGTTTTGTCCGTTTGCACTTTGACGGGCCCAGCGTACTTGGGTGAATGGTGCTTCTTTGCTCTGTTTACCTAGCTTTCGATGCATGCAGGTTGTGGCAGCTAGGTACTCTTGTGAGTGGCTGGATGAGGTGCCTATGAACACGGAGCGGGTAAAAGAAGAGCTTCGCAAGACCGTTCCGAGTTCCTGATCTCGTAGAACTCTTACCCCACATGCGCTGTACTGTAGGGCTGATTATCCGGTACTTCTATGATCTTCTATGTTGAGTAGTAGTACTATTCTTGCTAGTATCACTGTTACGAGGTATCTGGACCTTACCCTTCCGGAGTGCTTCATCCCGGAGCTGGGGGAGCAGAAGCAGGGCAAGGCTCCTGCAGGTCTAAGGTTCTTCGGGCTTTTTAGGGTGAGTTCACTGGGCCATTATGGGCCGAAGTCCTCTCCATGCGCAGCATCGCAGTGTCATGCGCTTGGGCTTCGGGTGCAGGTTCGAAGCATCTACTTCTCTGGAGAGAATGTGGTCATGGTCACGAACGATCGTGCCCAGCTTAGTTTCCAACAGCCGATCGAAGGTCTATGTTTCGATGAGGGAGATTACGGCTAGCCTGCGGCGCAGCCGAAAAGTGCACACTGAACACGAAATCGGTGATCTTTTCAGGTGTCTCAGCCTTCGATTACATCTTGCCGAGATCCTGGCTGGTTTTAATCCTGCTCGATGCGTTGCGTTTCTCACAAACCCTGCCGTGAACTAATCTGTCTGGGATTCAGCACCCGGGCACACGAAAGCTTTGACAATCCCAGTGCTTTTTCTCAGACATCCCTGACAGTCTTAGCAGCACTGCCCACGCGTTCAAGAGGAGCGAACACCAACAACGGTCAAGTCTGGGAATCGTTGCAGGCCTCGGTTCGCAGTCTTCTTCAAGTGGATCAGATAGACGTATTCTTTACATGCCCCATTGTAATATACATATATTTTTTATATGCTGTCATATATTGTAATACACTGTGTACTATCGCATGTAGAAAATAGTATGCAGTTTATAGTACATCGTATCTACTATATGCTATACACTATATGCTACATACTACTACCTTATACTGTATACTATGTGCTATACATTTCTATTTTATATATTAAATACGACATACTATACACTATACACTATACACTATCCTATGCACTCTACTGTACTGTACTAGACTAGACTAGACTATACTATGCTATGATGCAATATACATCGAATGTAGTATAAGTCAAAATATACCATCACAAAATACACTGCGACATGGCACAATATCATGTAATGTATTTCGTATAATGTGATATGATACATCTGATATGGTGCAATACACTATACAAAAATGAAATATTCTAAGAAACTCCATTGCTTGGGTGCCAGGAACCTCATCCCTTTCAAAGGCCAGGTCCTGAACATGATCAGCGAGTGGGCCTTCAGCCAGACCAAGGCACCCTAGCATTTCGATTTCGGGGCTTCGCCGTGTTAAGACGGCCACTGCCGCCACGGGAATTCTGTTCAACATCACTAGCATCACCTGGATCATCATCACCATCAGCGTCACCATCGTCATCGTCGTCACGTTCCCCATCGACACCATCACCGTCACCATCACCAATCGCATTACCATCGCCATCACCATCACCATCAACACCATCACCATCCCCATCACCAGCAACATCACCATCACCATCACCATCACCATCACCATCACCATCACCATCACCATCACCATCATCATCATCATCATCATCATCATCATCAAAATCATCAAAATCATCAAAATCATCATCATCATCATCATCATCATCATCATCATCATCAGCGTCAGAATCATCATCATATTTAGCAGCAGCAGCCGAGGCAGCGGCAGCAGCAGCAGCAGCGGCAGCAGCAGCAGCAGCAGCAGCAGCTGCAAACCACCACCACCCACCACCCACCACCCGCCACCCACCACCCACCACCCACCACCCCACCCACCAACCGCCACCCGACCCGCCACCCGCCACCCGCCACCCG
>CAJNDV010033015.1:26098-37384 GCA_905221635.1 Symbiodinium sp. CCMP2456
TGTACCTCAACCTTTGAGTCTGAGGCTGTGTGCCAAGTGTTGAGTGGGGCTAGCATGATATGGGGGTTGGGGCCGGAGAGTTTTGGTATTATTTCTTGGATCTTGGAGTGCAGGGAGCTCCTGAGATAAATTGATGCTTGCACGCTTCTCAGTTTACTTGTATTGCGGGAAAACTACTATGCAATGAAAATCCTTCTTCACATAGCAGTATTCTTGGCTACCATGACCAACGGCGGGTTTGCATTTCGCATCCAGGCTGCTACTCATCAGGTTGAGTATCCACAGCAGTAATCAGTGATCCTTTTCATGGCATCCCTCTGCATTTCCAGACCCCATAGGGCTGGCGGGTCTGTGTTTCTTGAGATTTGAGAACTCTTTGTCGCGATCCTCGGATCAAGCCTTCCGTGGCCGAAGCCTCCAGGCAGCCGCTGCCACGGTGGGAGTTTGCGGAATCATGTGGAATCGTGGCCCCGTTCGTGCCTTGGATATTCGAGGTTCAGCTTCGGCACGAATCCCAGTTTTGGTATTTGCAACTGCCGATCAGTGCTTTGAAGGGGAGAGAGCAGGCTCAAGCAGCATTCTGCGCTCCAAAGTGCCAAGAGCCCATTGTTTAATCTGCTGCCTGTCTAGCATTCCTCCGATGTCGAGCTTTCAGATGTCGGACGACTCTCCTTGTTAAAGAGTTCTTATTTTTTTTCTTGAGTTTGGCTTCGGGGTGGAGCTCCAGTTCGAAGCCTCCGCCGTCGCCGTAAAGCCCCAGGTTTTCCTGGATTCCACGAGCTGTTGTGAGCAACCTTTTTGAAGACATTGGTGTAGCGCCGTGGCTGGCCTTGGCTGTTGAGTTGGAATGTTACGTCACCTTCTAAACGTTCTCCAGGTGTCGTTGCCCTCCGCTGAATGTGATTTATGCAGACCTGGACGACTGCGTCCGTTTCCGCGCCAGCCAGGATGTGATTGTTCCCAGTTGATAACGTGCCGATGGTGTTCAGCGGCACAAGCAACGCAAGCCGATGCTTGAGAGAAGCTTCGAGTTTTGCATGCTCTGCAAGCCATCTGAGCTCTTGACAGCAGAGATGGATTCCCGCCCCGTTTTGACATTGACTTGCCTGTGCAGGTAAGCACATCGTTTCGAACTTGCCAAATTCGCTTGCACCCGACGTCGTGGCAATTCGGCTGGCTCCCGTTGCAGTGGAGGATCACTCGAGCTGCTAAGAAAAGACGCAACGCAACCTGGACTGTGAGCTTAAAAAGATTCAGCGGGGATCTTAACCAAGACATCGAAGACGCGTGCGGCAGATTTCAGCAGGCCTCCCAAAGGGTCCAAAGGGGTTCATGGGTGGCAGTCCAGCAGAGGAGTACTGCAAGAAGGGAAACTTCGCGAGCTGATGCGAGCAGTCGGAAAGCTGGCGAGAACTCCGCAGGGAGGCTCACAGCAAGCTTAGAGAATGCAAAGCATTGCATCCTGGAAGCCTGGAATCCTTCACCTTGGTGACTCGTCCCAGGGGTTTCTGTTGTCCCCTTCCGAACCTGGACTCGTCTCTTCCTCGACAGATTCATCTAGCCCGGCAGAGCCACTTCCGTCCATGTGATAGCAGGGCACCTGACGAGGGTTTCTTCGGCAGCTGCTCCCATCTGCTTTCGCAGACAAGTAGACAAGAGTGCTTGGAAGTGCTTCGGGCGACCGATGCTGACACCCCAAGAGCCGAAACCGCGATCTCAGCGACGAGCAACGAGAGCTTTTTGGCTGTCTTCGTAAAGGAGTTTCATCCTTCTTTTGTCATGTGAATTGCATGGCCGCCCGTTTCGATTCAGTAATCGATCTGAAAGGCACCAGGTTGGCCTCCTCGGCAGTGCATATGTCAACAAGGTTCAGCCGTCGTGATGTCTTATCTGCCCACGCCAACCCTGCATCCCTGAAGTGCCTGAGGCTGCAAGCCTTTCGCCGGACGGAGGAGCCCACTGACGAGCGCGGAAAAGTTCGGCTATGGCCCTTGTGACAGTAGCCCGTTATGTCGTTGAGTTCGGTTACAACACTTTCACTCCGAATCTTGTGACATTCTGGATTTTAGGAAGCCGCCCGGGGTGAATCGCTGCCTCAGCTCAAGAGTAGTTCGACAACGAAATTCCGAAGATGGAGCACCCCAACAAGGTTCAGAACATGAGCTTGCCGCTCAGCGCATGAACCCAAAGCCTCTAATCCTCCATTCAAAACCCCGAAACCTTAGATTCTCAAGCCCGGTGCAGACTTCGCCGTCGCTCCGGAGCCACCTCCCGGCTGCCCCAGAAGCTGAGAGAAGGCTCATCAGCCCAAAGCAAACGACACCTCTAAACCCTAAGCCTCCAATCAGAAAAGGGTGTGGTTGTTCAAACCTCGAAGAAGGTGCTTGGGGCCTTCCCTGGAAGAGGCCGGGGCAGCTGGTCCTAAAGCCCTAAAGATCCCTAAACCCTTAGTCCAAGGCCTAAGGAGCTCTCAGAAGCTCGGAGGTAGTGCCAAGAGCTGTTAGCCTCGGAGTCGATGGACAGCACTGCAGCGCCCTCGACGGATGACAGCGATGCAGAAGCAGCTCTTTGGCTCAGAGCTTGCGGGGCGGTTGGGTGGTTGTTGACCGGATGTTTCCGACTGCACATACGTACACACACCCACACATAAGAAAGCAGTCATGCATTCAAGCATTCACACATGCATCGATAGGCGAGCATACAGACACTGCATATATGTATACATTCATATATCATGAAAACAAAGAATAAACTTGGTATGTGCACGTACATATACATCTTACATCCCACACCTGAATTTCAAGCATTTGGGGAGCTATGAGTAGCCTACCGCTGGAGGACATGAGAGTTGAGAAGTGGATAAGACAACGTCGGATTAACTCAGTTCATCAAAAGCGAGACGAGGCTCAGTTCAAGCTGCTTCTCACGGTGCTGAGCATTCTCGTGCTGACTTTCCTCTCCCAGACCTTCACAGGCTCGGCAGACTTCGGGTTTCAAGACCCGAGGGTTGTTTCTGCTAGTGCTGATGCCACTACTGCTGCTGCTGGAAATACTGCTGTTGCTACCGCTGCTACTGCTACTACTACTACTACTACTACTACTACTACTACTACTGCTACTACTACTTACTACTACTACTGCTACTACTGCTACTACTACTAGAAGACGACGACTACTACTATCACTATCACTACAACTCCTGCTGCTGCTACAGCTGCTCTGCTGCGACTACGACGAATGAGAGTGGCGGAGTGCTGCAAAGGCTGAGCTCAGAGTGACGAGTCGGGAAACAAAATTGGCCGGTGGAAAGCACCCTTCTCCTCCCGTCTGCTAAGTCGACTATGGGAGTGTGATTTAACAAGATTATTGTCGTTCGCAACTGTGGCAGAAATTATTGCAACCCAGTACCCCATTCCTGGCGACCATCCTCACCACGTTCCTGTGCAGCAATGCCAGGTCTCAACATCGGGCTCATGTCGCTGGACACTGCACAGTTACAGGTCGCTTGTCCGATCACTATTTCGTAGTGTCACGACCTCCCCAAGGATCGTTCTGATTCTCCCGGGGGCGAGGTTCTCGTTTAAGTACCAAGAGATGTTCGGTTTTCAGTCTCATGAGCTTGGCAGTAGTAGAGTCTGCGACCAGCTGGGCTGTCACAGAGTTCGTGGTCGCGACACAGATGCAGTGATTCTGGAACGTGGAACCTAGGTTCTCATAGACGTGCCCAATAAAGATGAGACTGCCATGGACTCTGCCAGATATGCCCGACACCCGGCACTTAACATGGTTTTCAGTCGGAGGCTTCCTTTTGAGAACAACAGTGGTCTCGCTAATTCCTTCGTGTCATTCTCGGTGCATCCCGCTGCTCCTGACGCATCGCTGACCAAGGGGCTGTTTGATGCTGCAAACTAGCAGCTCAGTATCCAAAAGCAATGGCATGTTGCGGAGACTCTGGTGTGCCATGATGTTCTGCTGCGTGACCCGGTCAAGCTCCACATGGCATACCTATGCTTGCAGAGGCGTCTGCAATAAAGGACTGGTGGAAGTTGTGAGATGCAAACCGAAAGTGCGATGGTCAAGTCCTGGAACGAACGCACATGCATGTGGAGCTGTACCAGATGGTGCGACTGCATGCAGAAGCAGAAGAACTGTCATGCAGAACTCACTACAATACTGCAAAGATCATAGAGCAATGCAGGGGTCCACGACCAAAGACCCGGCCCCCGTCTCCACCGACCCAAGGAAAGATCCTGCCACTGCGCCGGAAGGGGCCTCTCGGCCAGCAACAAAGAAGCGCGATGATAGTACATATCCATCTATCTGATGTGCCTATCAATCTGTCTATCTACAGGCAGTCAGTAGGATTCTATAGGACAATCGTCTCACAATAATATGTGTCATCCCTGCTGCAAGGTTCGAGAAGGCATTGCTATCTGTACCGAGAGTTCCAGCAGTCTTCTTCGGATCTTCTTCGGATTCCCAAACCTTCACAAACCTTCACCTTAAGCCAAGCCTCCAGCAGCCAAGGAATCTACTGCTTTGCACCATTCTCCTCGGCAACACCGCAGTCAACGCCTTGATGGCACAGCTGCATCCTGACACGAAAGGGGGGGGGGACAATGCTGTATTTCTTATGCTATGCTATGCTATGCTATGTGCTGTGCTATGTGCTGTGCTATGCTATCCATACCTTGCTATGCTGTACTATGCTGTGCTGCTCCAGGCTATGCGATGCTATGCTGTGTGTTGTTGTTATACGAGGCGAATACTAGTAGGAATGCGGAGGCGAAGACGAATACTGATACTCGTACTGAGCGTACTACTAATATTTGAAAACCGATACCAATACCAATACCAATTCCAACGCCGATACCGATGACGCGATACTAATAAGATTAATAATACCAATACTGATATCAAGAAAAATATCAATACTAATACTCATACTAGTAGTGATATGCAATCTACTACAAATACTAGCATTAATGTTCATGCTTCTATTAAGGTTCAATACTAATACTCTTGCTGATACTGATACTGGAACTAATACTAGTACTAGGTGTATTCATACCCATATATACATACTAATTTTCATGTTTACATTAACAGTCTTACTAAGACTACTACCAGTGCTAATTCTCATACTTATGCGAATACACTTATATTAATGCGAATATTTGTCGCAGTACTATCGTTTATCTTTCATTTTAATACCAATGCTAACACTAGGGTTAACGGTTACTAATACTAAAACTGAAACTAAGACTAAGGCTAAGACGAATACTACTACTTCATTATACAGCAATCTACTTTGCCATACTATGCTATACTGCATTTTGCCATACTGCACTGTACCATGCTGTACTATACTGTACCACACTGGACTACTCTTTGTTATATCATTACCATTCTCATACTATACGAAAACTAGTACCAGTACCATGACCAGCACCAAAACAAATTCCAATGCCAATGCTATTGCTGATGCGAATACGAATATGAATGCGAAATACTACTGCTAAGGCTATTCTAGACAAGACTATACCATACATGCGCAGAAAGTCGTCTGCAGCATGAACCCCTGAGCAAACATTCCTTCGACCAGCCTTTATACTAGTATGAGAACCTAGTATTAGTCAAAGTATTTGCATTAGTTCCGTGGGCCAGAGAAGGTCACAACGCAAGGCCCTGAGAAGCCAAGGTTGGCAGACTATGCAGGCCTATGGATTCTCTGCGCGGAACTCTTGGCGATGGCTTTAGGGCAGTTTTGGGGATCAGCGGATGTGCAGCCCATGCTTAATGCTCAGGGGTTTCGGAATACTTTAGGATCTTCTAGGTCATGGGGCGCCTCTACTCGAGGCTCAAGGTTCTGATCTTCGCCGAACTGGCCTGCACCAATCAGCTCTCTGATTCTGCCCCTTTCGCCGAAGTCCGACAAATTTGCCAAATGCCGAACAAGATCTTCCATACGTTTCCACAGCTGAACATCCTGTATGAACCCTTGGCCATCAGGCGGCTTCATCGGTTTCCTGCTGACCACGGCCATTATCGTTATCTTGTGCGAGATCGTACGAGACTTATCACCCTGTTCGTGCAAGACCCTCTGGAGGGTTCAAGTGATGGGTTCTGACACATATTTGAGTGAGTTGTCTCTTCCCGCATCGACCGGAAGACTACCCAGCACCAAATCTAGAAGTAGTGGCACAATTCGAACGAAGCTTTCCGGCAAAATCATGGTTTGAAAGGGTGGGGAAAGGGCACCTCTGAATTTTGAAGAGCGAGGTCCCGCAGTCCGTGTGTACGCGGCACGGCCTCTTCCTCGGGGCAGCCGGATCCCCGATCATCAAACTAGCCATGGTGCTCTTCTACCCGATAACGAAGCCGTGGCTCGGCAGCAAGTCTCGCATGAAATAATGCGCGCTTGCGCCAGTGGTTAGTTGGTTGGTCGGTCGGTGGGTCGGTCGTTTTTGTTTGAAATTTGTTTTTTTTTTTTATTTTTGTTGTGCGTGTGTGTGTGTGTTTGTTTGTTTGTTTGTTTGTTTGTTTGTTTGTTTGCTGGCTGCCCGCTCGTCGCTTGCTTGCGTTTGTTTGTTGTTTTGTTCGTTGGTCTTCCCAGCTGGAGCATTTGAATATCGAGGGCTTACAAGTGTTGTATGAGGCATCACATTGCGACGTCAATCGTGGTTGAAAATAGTGTGGCTGCCATAGCGAGGCACTCGCGGTTGGAGGGACAAGGCTCTGCCTCTTCAAATCTCTCCAACGGCGTTTTCGCTCGATCCTGGTTTTCCGTTCAGGATACAACACGTCCTTCGAGAGGTGTGAATTGAAACATGTGGGGATCACACATGCCTCAGCTGACTTTTGGAAGAGAAGCTTCTGTGCCACGCCGGCCGCCAGAGAGCCTTGGAGTCTTCGACTGATTCAATGGGCTTCTACATGACCAATTCTTGACCGTGGCTCCCGAAGGTATGCGATTGTCCTGGATCACCTCTTCCCACAGCGAGTGCCTTGACGTACAGGGGGTCACTCTGCTGCCTTTGCTTCCTCCGAGGCCTGGCTGCTGCTGCTGCTGCTGCTTGTAGGTTCAGTCTATGCGTGACTTCGCACTTGCGGAAGTGTGTCGACTCTGACTTCGGATTTTTCGATTTGGGCCGGTGGCCGAGTCGAAGCTTGCTAGATGCTATCTGGACAGGTGCTCAAACAAACACCAATCGAAGGCAACTGCGATAAGCATCATCTGCACCGCTTGAACGCCAAAGGCAACTCTAAACTCCAAACCACCTCGTGGAGCCGAGGAGAACCTGTTGGACCGAAGTCAGCTTCAGGCACTGGTGGAGCGCCCTGGCGGCAGGTTTTACCGTTCTACCATAGACTAGGTTATGCTATACCATGTTAGACCATTTTATATGATGTTATGTTATAGTTTCTACTATATTATGTTGTATGATATTATGTTATGTTCTGTTGAGCTTTCTTGTATTGTTTTTGTTATGATATTATGTTGTATTATATTATGTTGTTCTTTAATAGGTTACATTCGGTTATGTTATATTACCTTATGTACTATTACAATATGCTGTATTGTATTTCACCATATTATAGTACATTTCTCATTATACTTCATTGCACTATATTACATGAACTGATATTGTACTGTATGATATTGTTCTGTATTAGATCATGCTGTAGCATCTCATAAGGACCTGGGATCTGAGCATGACTCTTCTGCGTGCTCTCTTCTGTCAGGTACCAAAAGTCGGCTGCCCCAGGTATGCTCGTCGAGGGGCAAGCTGAGATGCTCATAGGCCAGGCAGCCCCAAACTCGAATTAAGGGCTGCTTTCTTACCGTGAGTGCATAGATGTAGTAGGTAACGGTAAGAAGAAGACGAAAGGCGTTGTAATTTCAGTACAAACACGAAGGGTGGGGTGATCCAAATCCGCAAGTCCAAGCTCGATCTCCCCTCGCGGCAGGTGCCCTGGGCATGACCAAGAAGACTGTCTCAGAGGCTGGCGGAATCTACTCGGAAACAGCATCCCATGTCCGTCCGACCAACTATTCCCGCCCACGTCTTCTTGCAACCAACATCTGCGCTTCGGGCAGGTGATGGTTCCGCTGCAGAGTGCCTGCTGCTTGATGCTTGAGGAGCATGGCAAGTGGGTGCTGGGCTAGGCCTAGGCAGGTGTGCCACGCGGTCTATAAAGAATATGCTGCTGGTGTCGTTGTTGCAGCCAGAGAGGCCAACAACTCGTGAGATACCAAAGAACTGTCAGAAAAGCAGATTAACGCCAGCGGTCTGCCAGTATGACAACAATTCGAACGGTGACCGAGCTTTATCGGTCGTAGAATGCGTCTTAAACTGTCAAACCCAAAGCTCGAAGCAGCCCAGAAAGAAGCCCGGAAGCTGTTGGAAAGCCAGCGGGTTTTGTGTGTTGGTGTTTGTGTGTGTGTGTGTGTCGTAAATCGAAGTACAGCTTCCTACTGATTCTGAAGGCGTGGACATGGCATTTTGCTCTCCAGCTTCCAATCCTCGTTTTCGTACACTCCGAAGCCCCTCGGTAATCTGAATGTAAGACCCGTGCCTTGGTGCCGGTCTGTTCCTGCAATTCGCGCACCCCGACTTATTGACGACTCCTGTGAGAGCATCGTTCTTGCCAGGATATTCTCGACTTTGCATTCATTGCACGGGTGATTCAGAGACTTGGTCCAACTTAACTCTTTGTCCGCCAGTGGATGTTGGAGGAAAACTTGATCGTGGGTTTCAGGTGGGGCATACGTAGTTCAATGCTTTCGGATGCCTGGCTAATGGTTGCCAGCTTAAATAGAAGGCGTCCGTGCTTTCCTTGCTTTCAACACAGTCCCCCACCAGGCCTCCGGGCCCTCAGGGCGAAGCAGCTGAAGCGACGCTGAGGCGGGGCTACAGCCGCTTCCCTGTGGTGGACCCTGCTTCTGGGCAGGTGCGGAGGGGTCCCGAGCCAGATGGTCTAGCACGGGATTTGCGGAGGAACCTCTGACTCTGCCCGAAACGGTGAAAGGAGTAAGTGAGAAGAAGGATAAAGAAACTATGTGTTGAAAAAGTTAAAAAAGCTTCTTCCAGCTGAAGGCAAGACGCTGAACTCTCCTACCTTGCCTTCTGCTCTCGTCTTCCTCTTCTGGTACTAGCCACAAGTTTACGGGAAAGTAGAACTCAATGCATGACATGTCATGGCGTATCCTACTGCACGAGTGTGGTTCTAGTTTTGAAGATAACAAAGCAACGCAAAGATTGTATGCCAGCATACGATCACATGCTAAACCGCATCATGTACGATACCTCAACGCAGTATGTTACTGTATGCAAGTATTTGCCAACGTACAACTACTTGTACCAGATATCTCAGTACCTGGTTGTAGTGTTGTATCGGCTTACTTAATTCTTATTATGAACCCATGCCTTTAAACAACTCCTGCAGGAATTTACGGCAATTTTTCAGGTACAAAGCTATAACCTATGACAGCTGAAGGGATGTAGAGTTTGTGTCTGCCATGGGCAGGAGTTTGGAGTTCCTGGTGTAGCACTAAACGGTCAGAGGGGAGGCCAAGGAGTTTTAGCACTGCAGGCTGAGGGTATGGGGGTTTGCGGCTTGAGGGTTTCGGCGCATAGGCTTCCACGACCCTTCCTCAAAGGTGGTTGGCCTTCTTCATTGCAAAGATCTGCTGAGCCTGCGCGTGGTTGAGCCGCTTCACGACGACCCCGTGCACAACGTTCGGGACCGATCAGCTTGCGCCTCAATGTGGCTGTCCCGGTGTGCGAGATTGCGGTCCAGATGATGTAAGCTGTTAAAGAAGGGAGAAACCTATCAGATCGACAAGGTGTGGGATGGACATTTGGAAGCTGTCCGTGCCAGAAACCCTAGATTCTAGAGATGCGGAAAGAAGTCAGGGAAGCACCCGGAGATCCGACTCGCTGGGCACTCTCTTGGGGCCGCCCTTTGTCTTGGCACTGAGACCTGCACCGTTGGCGAGCTGCTCGAGGCGCTGCGTGCGGCCGGCCGTGAAAGGCCGCCGACTTCTGGGAAGTTCGGGGTTTGCGGTTTAGGCAATTTTCAAGGTTTCGGCTGGAAATGGTCTCGGTTTTGGGCCTCAGGTTTTGGGCCTTGTGTAAGCCCTCTGCAAAGCGCAGGTTGCTCTTGCCTGGGTTGTTGCTGAGACTGAGGGACTTGAAAAGCCAGCTACAAGCTGCGAGGCACATCTTCGTTTGCGGCAAGAACACCACGCTGATGGCTTTGCTGTCAGAGCTGGGATCCCAGAGTGCATTCCAGCAGCTTTCGGTCAAGCGTGGACTCCGCTGTTCTATGGGATGCAGGCACACAGTATGTTCGACACGCGCGTATTTTTTTGCGTATGTTCTGCATAGGCAGCATGTTCACTAGTATCTGTATTATTTTGCAAACCGTCTGGAAACACTTTTAGATTCCTGCTCCTACATCAAAATATGGCGGCATGGATTACTTTGTGCGCAAGGCGTGCGCGGCGGGCGTATCTGATATCTATGTTCCGGATAGATAACATATCTGCCATCATGCTTAGAGCTTAGTATTACATGTAGTAGACTGTTTTTTGTTCGTATTGCCATAAGCAGTCATTGCAAACACCTTCGATTGAAACGATTTGCGTCGTCCGCCTCGGCCCCGCTGTACTTGAAGCAGGTGCATTGTTTCGGAAAGCAGCGGGTCGATCACACAGGTCCAGGTCTTGAGTGAATGAGCGCATTTGCTTCATAATAATGCTGAATGTCTGTATTTGTTTTCATGCTGAGGCTCTGAGCGCTAATCCCACGCGAAACATGGCACATTCCCTGCATTATCCCATAGACGTTACTATAACAATCGTATCACAATTCTCGCTGGACTGGTATACAAAACCTCCCATGTATTGGAAGGGGAGTCAAGCTTTGCAACGCAGTACAAGAACACAGCCCCCAACTTCACCCGGAGAGCCGGACGAGGGGAGGGGGGGCGGGCGAGCGAGGCTGTTCGCGCAGAAAAAACGCCCAAATTTGGGGAGGTGCTTGTGGCAACCCCACTCTCCGCCAGCAGAATCTCTGTTTGGACGTAGGGGTCGCCAACCCGAAATCCAATTTTAAGGGGAGGGGATTAAGAGGTGGGGAAACAGGGATTCCGTGTATTAAATTCTGACCGCTTCGGTATAACAAATGTGAATTATTGCTGCTACTGCTTATTAGTACCATTGTGAACAGTAACGTCCTCACCGCCGCCGCCACCACCACCACCATCCTCATCCTCATC
>CAJNDV010033016.1:845-23499 GCA_905221635.1 Symbiodinium sp. CCMP2456
CAGGTTTAGTTCACCGACTTGGCCGGATTCTATCAAGCACCATGGCAAGTGTGTCAGATGCTTGGGGTGTCGATGTGGCAGATTCCAGCACCACGGCACTTGCATCTGTGTTTACGCGACCAAGTGTTTGGGCTGGGCAGTTTCATGCATCACCGTGCAGCTTTCAAGCTTTATGAAACCTTGCCGAAGCATGCGCGCGGTAACGCAAGAGCTCTATCCAATCTGTCGGGCTTGTTTGCCCTAGCTTAAATTTCGTGCCCGTCTTCTCAAGTGTTCACGGTGCGTGGGTGCGTGGTTCTCGCCTGGCACCTGCACATTCGTCAGCATTCCAAAAGGAACGTACCTAGCCGAAGCACGACACAAGCACAAGCAGCGACATCTAAGCTGTCCAGCAGCTTTCACTCGAGTGCAAGACTTCTGTAGGTATATGGTCCCAACAGCCTTCGTAGAAGGATCCGAAGCGTTGCAGCTGCAGGGCTCCGTATTTGCCGGTGCCATGGCGCGTGCTGCGGCCGCGAGAGGAAAGGCCGCAGCTTTGAAATCGTGCCGAAGGGACGGGGAGGGAGCGACCCAGATCCCCCCAGAGATGGGAGGCGGGGAGTGCAAGCCCTACAGTGGCCCTACAGCCTACGGCATTCGGCCCGACTGAAGAAGAAACTGAAAACAAAATGTCAAGATCAAAAACTGGACAGAAGAAGAAGCAGAGAACCGAAGCAAGACATGCTGCTCGTCTTTGAGCATGGCAGGTTCTCAAGACACTGGCAGAAGACCAAGCCGCTTGTAGACGACGGTCTCGGAGTTATATAGTGCAAGAAGCTTGAAGTTGAGTATGCTATCGCAGCGTCACCGTGAGCTGACGGAGGGAGGAGGGGTTGACTTGGTCTAGCATCGTGACGAGAGGAGGAGGCGGAGACGTGCAGCCCAAGCCAGGTGACGAGCAGAGATGACTTCAGAACCTGCTTGGCAGACCGCTTCAAGAGCTACAGACCTCGGAAATACAAAAAGCAAAGAGGCGGACAGCTTACGCTCGACGGGAGCCGCGTCGTTGTGAGGCCAGAGTCAAGTCAGCATGAACGGTAGCACGCGTTGCTGCCAGCACATGCTATGGAAACGACAGAGGAACAGCAAACGTCGCACGGGGCATATTATGACAAGAGCCCAAAGACAGAGGAACCACTGGTAACTGCACCTCGAAGCCGCCTGCTGATCCTGCTGTCGCAGGCTGCGGGCAAGCACTCGAGAGGCACCGCATGCCTTTGCTTGGTGCGTAGATTGCTGCAGAGTTTTCGGGAGCTGCAGGCGAAGGCAGGCATGCATCAGCAGTGTTAAGTTCCGCGGCTCACTTGCAGCACAGGTTCGCTGCTTTGCTTCGCCGTCGTGGCCATCACGTCTGCCTCCATGCTATGCGAGACTCGGTAGAACAGTAGTTGCGGGTCTGTACCTCGCAAAGTACGTGGCAGCTAGCCTTTCGGGGATGCACTTCCGGCATATAAGGCGGTTTCGGGTTCTATGAGGCTTCTTCAAGATTTGCATGTGGCTTGAGGCTACCAGGTGTGGATTGCTCGCGTGTCTGCGGGACGCTGCTTACTTTTCGGAGCAAGCTTGTCTGAGGATGAGGCCTGGATGGAGCCGCTGCAGACCACGAAGGCATGCCATTCGATGCTATCGTGGATGATTTGCCAAGGGTGGTAACACTCCAACCCCGCTGTTCCCAACCACAGCTTTGTTGCCCCTGCCAGGCTCCGCGACGGCAGGCCCTGGCTTGAGCATGTGCAGAACCGGAACATGAAAATTTGCCCCATCATTCTCCTTTTTCTTGGGGTATATGGGCTTCGGTCCCTTTTGGTGAAGGCGTCGCTAGGAAGACCAGGCGATCGCCGGCATAGCAGTGGCGACATTGGCGGGCGAGGCCTCCACCAGAATTGATGGCATTAACTCGCAGCACTGCTTGTGAAAGCCTTCTGGCTGCTTCAATGCTCCGTTTTGGCAGTTAGGATTAGAGGAGACATTGAATGAGGGGCTGTGCGTGGAAGAGACTCCCTTGCAGAGAGAAGACCTAACCAAAAAGGGCAACTAGAGAGCACGAGGACGTCTTCGAATGGTCCGTTGTGCAACCGGAACAGACAAGGTTTGCTTTGAGTATACAGACCTGGATGTCAAATTGGATTTTTAAGCAACTGTGCGCAGAGGAATAGGGGGTAAGGGGCAGAAAGTTCAGCGAAGGTTCGGATCCTTGGTGGTGCAAGCAGGCGAAAGGAGAATGGGAGCACAGGAGAGAGGGATTTTTTTAAAGACACGGAGAAACAAGAACGACAAAGGGCAATGCCTACCTGAGGCAGAGAGCATCAGCCATCTAGAGAAGAATTTGCCACACCCCTGTCCGTCAAACAGACTTTTGGGTCTCTCTGTGTAGAATTCTTAGATGGTCTGCCCTCAAGTACTTCGCTCGGTAGCCGCCTTTCGCAGCATTGCAGTGCTCACGCGGGCGCCCTTCCCTTCTTCGGGAGCCATGGCGTCCGCAGGCCGTGGGTGATCTGCTTTGCCTTGAAGCTTGAGAGTTGCAGCCCATGGGATAGAGTGAAGGGGAGAAACGGAAGCTGGCTGTTCTCGACCGCGAGAGCTTTCTCGAGAAGTGCTGGGGCTGCACTACGCGGGGCCTCAGATAAAACCTGCCCGAAAGTCGGTCCGGGGCGGCACGAACAAGACTTGTATGAGTAATTCGGTAATGCAAGTCAGCTCGCATCTTGATGGACTGGCATCTCGAGGCCATGAGTTGTCACGGGATCTGAGATCCGAGGTCCAAGGCAGCGCGCCAGAAGAGAAGCTCGGGAGCTGCAGGTCGCGTAACTTGTGAAGTCTCTGCCCACGTAGTCTCGTGCTCGACAGGCTCGCTGCACTTTCACCCTTATGCCGGTTGCCTCGCGCATGTTGATGTTGATCTCGCGACGACGCCGGCTTTTCGTAGGTTCTAACATACACCAACGCGACGTTCCACTTTGCCAAACTATGCCCACTGATAAACCAGCAGCTGTTTGTCGAACCACGAGGCACTGTTGACATCGAGTTGATGTTTGCAGCGTAGCTCACAGCTAACTGTCAGATTCGGCAAAGTTCAGGCTTGTTGTTTTGCGACACTCGAGACCACGAAACAATTCGCAAGTCTCGAACCGATCAGACGACTGTCCCGAATGTTCGAGCGGTTTGTCAATCAGAATCAATCCCGGTGCTTCCGCTATATCCGCCATCTAGAAACAGCGAATATTGGCTGCGATGTTCCTGCAGTCTGTCTTGGTTTAATGAGATTTTGTTGCGTGATGCCGGAATCTGGAATTTGCTGGCTGGGTCCCGAAACGAAGCACTGCGTCACTTTGCTTGCCTTGCAGCCCGACTTCCCTCAAGCAAGTCCCCGCAAGCATCTCCAAGATTCTGCAGGGTTTTGGTGGGCGGTCGTTGGTAAAATCTGTGGCGCCGCCTCGTTTCATTGCATGCCCTTCTATTCTGTGATCCTTGCCATGCCAGCGCGGCAAAATGCGGCATGTGTGACTACGTGAATCTAGCAGTGCAAACACCCTTGCAAAGGCACTTTCCAGACAGGGGGCACGCTGCAGGATTGAGGATTGATGTATGGTGCGACGGAACATGCTGAAAGCTCAGTTCTCTGACAGCTTCAACATGCGACAAGGCCACTTTATCAAAGCGATGTACTCTTCTCTGGTTGACGGCATCATTACCGACCCAGAGCTGATGGTGCGCCAGATCGCAATTGGCATGCCAGGATGTGCCAGGATTCAGGCTAGTTGGTCCAGGACGCACCACGCAAGCAGTAGTGCCTGGGAAGGGTATCTTGAAATGGCGCTTACACGACGACCTTGTCTGGTCTCGGAGATGTGCCCGACTGAAACTTAAGGCTATGCCCATCGACGACCATGCGATCATTAGGAATCTGGGCTCATTAGGGAGAGGATTCGAGGTGTTCGACAAGGATTGGATTTGCTAAGATGCCTGCAAGGCACAGTCAGCAGCGGCTGAGAGTCTCAATCACAGGTCCGAGAGTCTAAATTGAATAAAGCCAGCCGACAGCAGAGCCGCTAAGGGGTCACGCCATCTTCGACACCTGCACCTTAGCAGGGGGCCGTGTCTTCAGGCAGGGAGGACCGGAAGCATGTCAATTCGTTACAGGCAACAAACAGGCCTATCGAAAGAGCATTGGTGACGCTTACGGCAATGCGTACATAGTAAGGCTTGCTTGTTCAGAGTCGCTCCCCTGGCATCCAAGTTAGCAGGCTTGGAATCCACTTGGATCGCCTCTTCAAGAGTGCCAAGCTGGGTCGATTGAAGTTGCCTTTTGGCCCCTCCGAGGAGAGCTCGTGCAATATGCGTTGTTGTTATGGTGTACTTGCAACAGAGCGCAGGGCGGTAGTTAGAGGCGTCGGTGCGGGTGGCTGTTGCTGGCAAGTGCAGGACGAGAATCGAAGTCGGATGACTGAAACTCGACTGCACACCGGTCGGCCTTTCCTGTCCGAATTAGCAGGAGCACTTCTGGCGTTTGAGGTTATGAACTCTGTGCAGGCGGTGTGTCAGAGCACTCTAAAACAAGGCTTCTTCAGCTTCAGTGGGCGATCATTTTGGATCTGGACTCATGCGAACTGAGCTTTGAGAACGGTGGCGCTCTTATCCCGCTCAGGAGATCATTTGCCAAACCTGTGTGGCCAGCGGACTTCGAGATGGAGGCTGTGGTCTTGAAGTTTGCATCGGCTTGCCCGTGCATTTGTCTACCGTGCAGGTGTGCGCTTTTTTCTGACGGCTGGCCCTGGCAATTATGGATTCACTCCTGCAGGCGCGCCATCCGAAAACCCACAGCCTTACCAATGTAAACCCATGCTGTGGACTTAGACCCTTAACATCCCTCAGCCTTATCACCTCAAGCTCCGAAGCCCTAGCACTATGTGCAAAGGCTGCGAGCCAGCCTTCTACTGCACGGTGAGCCTTGTCAAGACCTATCATGCAGTGCCCAATGTTTGCGCAGATTTGTTAAGTGCCTGGGGAATTGGGAACGTCGAGGCAATTCTTCGAGGGTTTTTCTGTTTGACCCCTCAAGCGGCTCGTCGCAGTCGACACACCAAAGGATCGTGGGATCGGCCTTGTATGAATGCACAGAACCCTTTTGTTTGCTCACCTGCCTGACCTGCCATGGCCCACTCTCAGACCTGCGCAGAGGCTCGAGTCTTCGAAGTCCGAGGACTTGAAGGCGGCTGGCCTTCTTCTCGCTTTCTGTGCCCAGTCCATGCCTGGTGTCAGAAAGCTTCGTGGCAGCGAGTCGAGATGTCTGAGGGGTCGGAACTTGCTGCGAGGCCATAGGGGAGGCCACTGTGCCTGCCAGCGAGGCAGGGGTCCACATGCTGTCGAAATGTGGGCTTTGACATGACTGAACACTGCAGTGGATTGCAGTCTGCCGGTCAGGTTCCAATGAAGCCGACGCTGCTGGCTACTCTGAAGAGCAACAACTATCTGTTAAATTGCCTTTTGGCAATGTCCGCGCAGGAGCAAGGGTTAGCTTCCTTGGCCTTCTGCTGCAAGAGCAACGACTATCTTTGTGTGTGTGTGTGTGCGTGCCCTGGTACTGCTAGAAAGGCAGACTCCTATTCTACGGGCCACTTCAGGAGAGAGGTGGTTGCTACGGAATCAACATCCGCAGCTCGTCTTTTCATGGCCTCGGGTGCTCCTTTTTCGTGGGCTCGAGACGGGTGCTTGCTTCTTCTTCTTCTGACAAGCATTTATAGCAAAGATGCGGCAGCTTCTCGTTTTAGCGCATTTTCCACCCTACCTCTTCCTAGTTCGCCTGCATGCTACACGTGTTGTTTCCTTGAGCGAGATCGCACCGCTGCTTCGGTCTGCGAGAGGTGATGACGGCACTGTCGCAGAGGGTTGTGTGGCCAACTGCGCCATCGTGGTTGATGCTCTTCCGCAGCGGTGGGTCTGAAGGTTTGGAATACAGTGAATACAGCAAACCCAGCACGAAGCTTTCATGCGTCGTAGGCGAAGTTGAGCCAGATTCACGTACCACTCAGGACCAGGTGTTCATCACACCTCCGCAACCTGGCTAAGTCATTACAGCTTGCTTCAGGATGCGCTTTGAAGTTTGTCGGGACAGCTTCCAAACTTTCTCGAAACCGAGTGTGCTGAGGTTCGATGGCATTCTTGCAGGGACAACAGTTCGCAAGGCCCGGACTCAGTGACTGCACGCAATAGAGACTCGTGGTCTCGGGTCCCAGCGTTGAATTCGAGGCCATGGACTTGGCAAAGAAGCACTTGGTGGGAGAAACGAAGGCGGCCTTCAGTACTCTTAGTCGTGATGTTGCTAGGGGGTTGCAAGCAGAGTCAGCTAGTAGGTTTGATTTGTCGCCAGTGGCCGAGGGACTGCAGGCATCTTTGCAGTTTGATTGCACCCTGCTGTATGTAGTAGTTCTCCCTGGGTGACGCCATCATGTTGCGAGGTCCTGCGTGAGATCCGACAGGAGACGATGCGCAAGGAGCAGCTCTTCTCAGCTCAGGAGGCACGCCGAAGCGCACCGATTAGCCCGTGCACGCCCCTGAATTATATTCCCTGACGAGGTCATGATGCTCTCGGGTGATCTTGGCGTCTCTCCCGTGTCAACACTGGACGGCCAGCAAGTGGGCAACGGAGAGGCAGGCTGAAACAAAAACATCTAAGATTTGATCTGACAAGTTTGGTTGCTAGCTTCTTCGCACACTTCTGCTGCGTTCATCAGCCCTGGCCTAGTCTTCTCCTTTAACAGGTCGGCCCCGTGGCTCGCGAGCTCAAGCGCCTGATCTGGCAGGACCTGCAAACGCTTCGCTCCACGGTTGAACTTGCCATTCTGGTCTCGTAACTAACGGGAATCTGAAAGTTCACTAACGACGAAGTCTTGTAAAGCTCTTCAGCCATCTAAGGTCTTTGGTTTGGGCTGAGTAGGTGACGTTTGCAGTCAGTGTGAAGGTTAGTTCTCATGTAACAGGAAAGCAAGAGCCTTCCTGTTGAGTGTGTGCTGTTGGTTGTCTTGGAGTTCTGGTGCGAGAAGTTTCGCAGGATGCGTATGACGGCACGGAGGAGCACATCCAATTGTCCTACGCATGAAGCCCGACTCCTGTGTGGATATTTTCTGTATGGATAGATAGGTAGATAGATGGAGGTGTGTGTAGTGTACTGTATGTACATACATTCACAAATCTAAGTTCAAAACAAGCATATATATATATATATATATATATGTCCACATATGTATATGTCATATTTTAGTAGATGGATGCATGTATCATGTAGTAGTTGTGTGTAGATATATATATATATATATATACATACATCGGTACAGGTAGATGTACAGATGGATGGATGGATGGATGGACAGATAGATATACACATAGATTCGCTGCACCGGCGAGATGTAGCAGAGTCTCTCTCGTCGGTGATGCTTCGTCGAAGCTGTGCTGCCTTGCACCCTGAAAGCTTGCCTTCTCAGGCCTTTTGCTGCGCAGTTGCTGTCTCGCTGGGACGCAACAGAAAAGTGCCTGAATGAATGTGACTCCATGCCGGGAACACTGTGGCATGGGATCTTGGTTTTCGGAGATGCCTGGGGAACTTACGATGCAGACTAGAGCTGAAAGCTTGGACCCCGGGTACAAGTAGCTTGTTTTGCAGGCTTATGCGGAGAACATGCGCCTGGATGAGCTGCTTGGTCAGTTCAGTTTGTTACACTTCTTGGGGATCTGTGCGGAACATTGGAGGCCGAGCTTGAGCCGTTTTTTCCATGAGCACAGTTTTCGGGTGGCTTGTGGCCAGCTTTCATATGAAAACCACTTCAGTATGCGAGGTATGGACGAGCAGTTTTGTTGCGAGCTTGGAATGCTTGTTCGGTTGGATGCTCCAACATGTCAACGAAGCGCAGATGTGCAAGTCCAATCCACACCGGCATTTCGGATGAGACCCCCATGCGAGACGTCACGATCATCGTTCCGTTCACTGTGAGGCCTGACGGAAGATTGACGGCCACAGAAGGTGCACTCCTTATCTAAAGAAGCACGAATCCCGTAGGCCAGGCAAACTCTAAGCCGAGAAGCGCTCTTGCAAAGCCAGACGCTTTGTGCGTTTCGTGGCAGTAGAGCAGTTCATGGGGTGCAGGAAACTACGTGCAAGGTCAGCTTCTGTTTATTCTCCTGCCTTCGGACTGCCTGTTCTGCTTGGCTGCGCCGCCGAGGCTTGAAGATTTGCGATCAGGCAGCTTGCTTTCTGGAGAAGCCCAAGGCACCTGCCATCCTGCACTAAAGCAGCTTCTGAAGCCAGCTGCGTGTCGCAGACTTGCCTCATTATGGAGCAGGGAAGAGAGATGAGGCAGTCTGCACAAATCTACGGCGGCTGGGAACACCAGCAGCTGGATCGGGCACTCAATCTAAGGGTTTCCCGAAGATAAGAAACACCCGTAACAAGTCCGAGGCGACGTAGCCTGGCAGAACCCGGCGATGAAGATTCATGAATCGACGTCTTTGGGCCGCCGATTTGAGGGCCATCGAATCCGATCCACACGACTTCCGGACTCAAAAGCCGGTGAAGCCCTGACGCCAACAACTTCGCAAGGTCTTCTTGCCTGGGCAGACTAGTCATGTACAAGGTTACACTTCTTCTGCCGTGTCTGGCCGTTCGCTTCCCTGCCGGGGCGGGGATCCCTGATTGTGTGACTGTCTTGCAAAGCCCTCATCCGGTCTCGCGCAAGAATGTTCTCCGTATGTTGTTCATCGTCCCATTCCGTGCCATTGTGAATGGGGCCTTGACTGCTGCACTGTACGAGACGGTGAAAAGCACGCACAAGCGGCCGCAGTGTCAGGTGTTTGTCGCTGGTTCGACAGGAGAGCTGGGCAGACGCGCAGGGTGGCCCGGAAGCTGCTTCATTCTTCCTTTGGTCGTGAGCGACGTTGGATCTGGCAGACACAGCCATGTGCCCCGACACCAAGGCAGTGCTCGACATGCTCAAAACCGGAATGCGCCTGGCTTAGTGGCAGCGGCATATCATTTGCTGCACCGGCAGGCTTGAGGCGTAGATGCACTCCCCAGTCAATCCTGTTGACGAGGTCAATCTACTGTGGTGCTCGTGATGAAGGCTGCCCACTTCTGTTTTTGTGCAATCTCAGCAATGCCCACCTCTATGCACGGAGACTTGGTGTGCTAGTTCGCCGCTCCGCATGCTTCCAGGGCGCATCGCAGAGGTCCAGTACATGAACAGATCCTCCACCAAGCCTGTCACCGAGCATTCTGTCACTGTCACGTGCGGGTGAAAATTGTCAAGTGACCTTGAGCAGCTTACGATAGCCGGCGGAGGGATTTCCACTGTTCCTAGCCTAGAATCCTAGAATCTGTCCGAATACAGGTACCAAATGACCGTCATCAAAGATGCCTTCATTGAGGGCGGCCGTGAGAAGGTGCCAGTCTTGAGACTTGGAGATGGCGAGTGCTTTTCGTTCCAAGGGCTTCTGCACATTCTAACATGCTGCACCTGGCTCTCCCGTCGAAACTTCTGTACCGTTTGGAGTGGGCGTGCGTGCGGGCGGGAGCACCGTCGAAAGCCTCCTGCAAATCCAAGTCTGCCAAGCAGGAGCTCGAGGAGCAGTTGCTGGATGCCTCTGTGGCTCTGGCCTCATTCTTTCGGGCACGACCTGCATGCCTGGGGCAAGGGGCAACTGGTCTCGTCACGGCAGCTTGACAATGCGAACTTATATGATGTTTTGCTAATTTTGCTCAATTTGGGGTTTAGCCTTGCTTCGGACACGGCTTAGTTTGAGCTCGCAACCAAAGCTCTCTGCTATGACATCCAAGCGGTAGCGGTAGTTCGCTGCATGTCAGATGTTTGACTGATTGGCCGCTGCATTTCAGAGGTTTGAAGCAGGAAGGCACAGCCACAGTCACATCACTGTAAGAACCTGATGGGCTCTTCTTCCATTGCTGGCACCTTTGCAAATCTCATAATTGCTCATTGCCCTTTTTCCTGGATCAAGTGCCATATCAGCACTTCCAACTCTTAGCCGATGTCAGAGGAGTAAGATGTCAAATTCCGACGCTGAAAGTCGACGAACTTTCTTGCGATTTTTCTGTTTGGCTCTCAAGGTACAGGGCATACTATCATGCACGCTGGCAGGTCTCCGTTTGACTCTCACTCGCCTGTCTTAGCTTTTGTTTATTTCGGTCTCTCTCTCTCTCTCTCTCTTTCTATCTTCCTCCCTCTTCCGCCCATGTATCCGTGCATCGACGTATATATCCATCAAATTCCATCAAGTGGCAGGTTCATGTCTGCTCGTTTGTGACGGGCTCGCTTCTCAGGTCGTTGACCTCGCCGGTGCCCGTTTCGGCTTCGACATCCTGCGGCCTGGCCTGGGCGGGAGCCTCGGGGCCTGCCAATTCTTGATTCTTTCATTTCTTTCACGCCGAGGTGGAGAGCCTGTGACGAGGGTTCAACGGTTGGAACATAAGTGCAGTGGGTGGATTGGGAAAGGAAAGCTGCTGGGGATCTTGGGTTTTGCGGTTTCCAAGACCTCCGTGTTATGTGCACATTCCACAACGAACATGATTTGTTGCTGCAGCTTTCGCTGCGGCCAAGGTTTGGATAACACGGAGCCAGGGCCTCGCACCTGCTTTCGGAGGAGGAACCAGGAACGCGGATTTCCTGGGAGGCCAGAGCGATGTGACTTGCAGGGCACTCAGGCCCTCGTCGACGCGGCGGTCAAAAAAGGCCGCGCCCTTGGGCTCTTGGGCTTTGGGATGCTTGTGGGGCCTGAGTGGGGCTTCAGTTGGGATGAACATGCGATGCTGCAATCTTCCGGGCACAGCGGACGCCAGCCTCAGCAGCCGATCATGTCTGCATCTCCTGTACAGGGCAGAGATGTTTATAGCTTCTCGGCCCAGTCTGCTGCATAGCCTCCGGCACACCAGAAGACGGTTGATTGCATTGTGCGGGCTGCAAACCCTCAGCCTCTCCGCAGAAGAGTCAAGAGGAGGAGCTACAGGTAGAAGCTGTCAAAGCGATAACACGCTCCGCCGCAACGTGACACTGACACACAATGGCACAGATGCCTTCCAATGAGCGATGGCAGTCGAGGAGCCAATCCAGAAGGCTGTGGCCTGGCCAGTTAGTGCCAAGTGCAGAAATGGACTCCGGCGGTTTCCGGACTGTGAAGTCTCCCCCGTGATGATTCTTTCGTCTTGGCGTTGCCTTCGACATGCTTTTCAAAATTAGGTCGACGCATACAACTCATGCAGAAACGAATTTCGCTTGGAGCGCCGAGGTACCAGCAGACCATGGCCGACCGGATCTGAGGGCCACAGGCATCAGCAGCATCAACTCTGCTGGACACAGCGGCCTGCCAGTGACACTGCAGGCTCAGTGTGGAGGACGGCGACTGGGCTTTGGCTGGCGACCTCTTATGGAATGGCGACTCCGATCAAGCAACACCGAGGCTGGCCCAGTTTGCCTCTTTCCCAGCAAGGACAGAACGAAACAGTACGACTGCTCACTGCTTGCAGGTTGTGTGTGATCGTCCGTGGGAAGCGCATTGCTTCCGTGTGCAGCATTGAAGAGGCTCTCCCCCGCGCACGAGTCGGTAGCTGCAGCCCTCGAATGCTGCTTTCCCGAGCTTTGAAGTATTGATGCATAAGCTGCGCGGAGACACGTGTTCCACCGCAAGGCCTAGTAGGCGGTTGTGAACGCGATTGGAGTGGCCAGGCCGTTGATCTGGGCCTGCCGGTTGAGCACTACCCGGGTTGCACGGTGATGCCAGGCCTCATCGATGCTCATGCTTCTCGCTGCAAGGAAGCATGAAACAAAGAGAGGGCACTGTTTGGGCCGAGATGGCCGAGGTGCACGTGGAGTTCTCTGAGCACTTCCCCCTGCACGACCAGCCCGAGCTCTCGGCAGCGCAGCTTCGCCAAGAGATGGCCGAGCGCGCCTTGCGCATGCTGCGCAGCGGGACTCCGCCCACACGCTACGAAGCACATGCGTGCCATGTGCTGCGTAGAGAGCTCTGGCGGAGTCTTGGCCACGCAGGATCACCACTGCACGAGACTTGGGGGGACGAAACTATGCAGCGCTGGGTGCCCTGGCCTGGACGTACGTTCGACGCTGAAGTAGCAGCCTCCAACAACCAACAACCCATGCCAGCACCCATGAAACAGCCTTGGGCACCGGTCGTCGTCACCGTTTCTGTGGCAGCATCACCATCGCTATCGTCACCATCATCCCTGCCACATTGGGTGATTATATGTGATTATCATCTGCATGTGCATGTTCAAGCTCAATCTGACGGCGTCATCGCCGACGAATCATCGCCGACGCCAAGCGCCAAGCGCCAACCACCACCACCAACCACCACCAACCACCATCAACCACCAGCAACCGCCAGCAACCGCCAGCAACCACCACGACAAACCACCACAAGCCGCCACCACCACCAACCGCCGCCGGCCGCCGCAGCCGCCATTGCAACCGTCACGAAAAAAACACCAACCGTCACCAGCACAACACCAACAGCACCACTAGCTCTAGCACGCCGATTACACGGCAAAGCTACATGCCCTTGCTTGGAACACAGTATCCCAGTGACAAGCATCACCAGCACGCTCCCCATCAGTAGCAGCATGACTGTCTTCGTTGCTTGTGGTTTTCGCGATCCTCATCTCAAGCAAGGTCTTCGCGATGCAATCCGCAAGGGTGAATGTTTGGGTCCTCGCCTGTGTCCTGGTGGCAGACGGAGACAACCTTCATGATGTTTCTGTTCCTTTGCATTTCCCTTGCAATAACCCGTCTTTCGAGATCTTTCGAGCGTGCATCTGTCGAAACCTTCCCTAGACATGCCTAAACGCGAAGGCTTGCTTGTGTCGTACTTGCCTTCGCTTCTCTGCTCCCAGTATTTCCTGCTCTAGTTCTCACCCAGGTTTCCGGCCCTTTTTCGTGACGGCTGCAATGCAGGTCAGCATCTTGTGGATTTGGCGGTATGTCTCGTTTGCAAACACTATTTTGTGGTCGCTCTGATCGACTCAGGACGACATGTACGTACGGGGATGATAAGCGATGATAAGCGAGAAGGCAGCCAAAGTGCCATTGCAAGTAATGAAACTTCTACTGGCGAGAAGGCAGCCAAAGTGATGAAACTTCTACTGGGCTTGATCTCCGCAAAAGGACCATGAGGGATATTGAATCGTTCGGCGATTCTACGATGTCCAACAACGGTGGCATACTGTAGAGTTTTGATCCAGGCTTTGCGCGGGGCAGCCGCTGACGGTGCCGAGAGGACACTGCCATCAATGGGGCGGAGAGGCGTGGCGGGGCGTAGGTGGGCAGCGGGGGGCACTATACTCCTGCCCGAGCACTGGACGATCTCGGATGCTGGAAGCCCCATCATGTCAGTGGTCCTCCGAGGCTTTAGAACCGCTTAGCTACTACTGCTACTGCTTGTAGAGAAATCTTCTAGTTCAGCAGATGCAGTACGCATGCTGGAAGTAGCAATGCATCGAACTCATCAGAGTCATGACCACGGGTATCACCGAAGAGATATTTCGAGGACGGCTTTTCCAGTCTACCGGCCATGCCCATGCTCATTTGCATTGCTATGGCGTGAAGGTTTTTTGCCCGTACCAAACCCATCCAAATCCCAAAGATACTACTCGCACTAAATCCCAAAGTGAAGTCTGAAGCTCGTGAAGGCGACGGGTTGCTTGGCAAAAGTTGTTCTGCTGCTTCTAGTTAGCATGATGACATATGATGCCTTCGGCCCTTAGTCTCCTCCCGAAAGATTAAACGAACATGATCAGAAACAGGCAGGCTCACTGGAGGAAGCTTTGGCAGTCGTCGACCGCCAGGCCAGGGGCCTTTCGGCGGTGTTTAGCGACAGTCTTTTTCTCGCCGTCCATACCTTCCAACAGCTGTAGCTGTGATCCTGCGGTGTCTACAGCGCCATCATTCAACGACTGAGTGCAAGGTAGAGAACCGCGTCGACTGGATCAAGGTGATGGCCACTGGCGGAATGCGTACACCTGGGACAAATGTGGAGGATCCCTCAAAGCGTGAAGCTGGTAGAAGAACACGTCGGATGATGATATGCGAGTTTTCATAGCTTTGGAAGTTCATTGACAGCATTACATGCACGTGCTGTTGCGAGCCTACTGCCTGTGACGTCCGAAGGCCGTAGGAGAATCTGCCTGCATGTCGGGCCAGGAAGCAGCCTTCTCTGTCCATGACCTGAAAGAGGTGCAGCAAGAGAGCACAGCCGCAGCATGTAGACGAATAGTGATTGTCAGCACGGACATGACTTCTAGTGAATTCTAGCGTCATTGGGGTTGCTGACCCAAATCTCTCCTGGCCAGAAGAACAGGTGGTTGCCCGTGCGACTGCAAAGTCGCTGGCAGTGGCGGCGCATGCGCATGGTGCCCAGGGCGTGGTCCATGCGGTGCAGGTGGGGCAGTTTTTTGGTCGCCGCTTTCCAGAGCCGCCGGGCGTTTTGGTGACGATGTGTTGCACGCAACAACGTTGCAGGCAGGCTGCAGAACGGTGGAGCACTGCACCTGGATAGCGAAGGCAGGCCAGTGGGGCTGCGTGGATGCTTCCACGGTGGAGGCCAGGGCGCGTTGTCAGGGTGCTGATCTCATCTTCACGAAATGCGAAAAAGATTTGTGAATGCTTCTGACCACCCCAACACAGGCCATGGCTCGGCAAGGCATAGCTGTTGCCCCAACTGCACACGCGAACTGGCGATCCAAGCCTATGGGACATCGCAATTACACCCGACGCTTGGCGTCACTATTACTGACCAGATGTGAAAGTGATGCAACGGATTGCTGCATTCTGCTGAGGAATGTGTTCAGCCTTGCAACAGCTGCGAGCCTCGGTAGCACATGCTGCTGCACATGTCACATCCTTGTGGCGAGCATGCAGTTAGCGGACTGGCACCGCAAACCCGCCTAAATTTCTCCTGCTGTCGGTAATTATTGCAAACCCTGTGAATGTCGTTAGCAGGCAAATGCACGCTCAGACCCGAAGGAGACAAGTTTGCCCAACAAATGCCCGCACATTACTCCTGCAAGATTGTGCAGGGCAATCCTTCAGCACGCCACATAGCCGTTTCCTTCGCATTCGTGCAAAGCGGTGGACATCAGAGATGGTTTCAGAAAATGCTCCTGTGTTACCAGTAATGTGGCTACGGAGTTCTGGCCCATTGTGGCAAGAACGGTACCATCAACTAAAAGAGCCAGTGTGACAATGTGCCGACCGTGACGTGTGGGTGCGTCACACAGAACTTATCACAAGAAGCCATGCTGGGCTAACTTCCTGAACGAGTTCATTACCGGCTGTCGCAAGAGTTTGCAACCGTTGCTGGTGCACTTTTTCGATGTTCGTACAAACCTCCACGAGGAAAGACTCAACAATTCCACTTGCAGGTCTCAGCTCTGGCATAAGTAGCTGAGTAGCTGTGCCACTCCCTAAATTCATCTGCAAACCTCTCGCCTAACACTGTCGGTGGCAGCGGCTGAAACTCCTGACAATAAGCGGGCACTTGCCACCCCTTGGACCACGGAAAGATAGAAGTGTTGATGAAACGGAGTTCGCGAGCTTGAGAGCTGGGGGTCACTGGCCGCTGCAGCCCGGGCCCATCTGTAACTAGCCAGGTTCTTTTTGGCTCGGGGCTTCGGCACCCTGTCCGTGGTTTGTGCCTTCGTGATGGTTTGTGGATTGGAACTCCTCCGACCCATGCTTGCGCTTTTGTGAGCCAGCTGCATCGATGGGCTTAGTGTGGCTTAGCGTGGCTTAGCTTGAGAGCCCCTGCACCCTAAGAAAAAAGCCCTAAGCCTGAACCAGAACTCTAAGCCTTCAGGCGCGGCTGGGATCCAGCTCCTAGCCTCCTCAGATGCGGGAGCCATCCCAGGCTGGGCGGTGTTCTTTTTGTTAAATATTCACCCCCCACATCAAAAGTAGTAAAGTTGCCAGCCAATGTGAGGGCTATCCCCCAAATACAAGGCCTCGAGCCTTGAAGAGCATGTGCGGAAGACAGGACTCCAAGCATTTCCACACGGTGGGAGGGGGAATGATCACACGCAGAACCATTGAAAGAAGGCCTAAACCAAGCCACCAAGCTCAGGGCCGTAGCCGTTCCGGGGGGAGGGGCGGAAGGCACGGGAGTGCCTGGATGGGGGGGGGTACGATTGAAAGGAGGAAGTCCGCCGGGGCGAATCCATTTCTACATGCACATGTATGATGCATGCTTATATGCGCATATTGAACAATCTTCAGACATGGTACGCAGGTCTTCCCCACGACGCTCTTCATGCAGGCATTCAGGTTCTGGCCGAGATGGCAAGGACCGTTTCTGAGATCCTGCCCAACGGAGTTCGTGGGTCTCCCAACCATGAGATTCCGGAAAGCTTCGCACACCTTGTCCCCCATGTCCTTTAAGCGGGCAGAGGACCAGCAGCTTACGACCTGACTAGGATTGCCGCAAGACGGGGGGTTCTTTGCAGGATGACGCCGGTGGAAGCTTTGAAAGCTGCTACCTCGGCCTCGGCTGCTGTCTTGGGCCTTGAGGCAGAGTGGCAGCCTTACGCAATGCCGAGTCCGGTCATGCCTGGAATTCACACAGACGGCGGCATACGGCGGCCTTCGCGCATGTGAAGTTTACAATGTGCACAGTGTGCCAAGGTGTGGTCGTCTACTGCCACGCCTCTCCGCAGACTTCCTCGTGGTAGCATCTTCGTCGCACATGCAGTCACGCATGACACGGTTAGAACCTAAAACAGCAGGAGGATTGTGAACATAAGCAGAATTGGTGTGTATGTTATGCGCGCACGTGTGTGCGTGTGTGTATGTGTGTGTGTGCTTGTGGCCTACAGTATCCTACAGTCACTGATTTACGACGTTGAGATCAAAACTCTTGGAGTCGCGTGTCATTGGCAAGTGTGAGGCTGGCAATCCGACTGAAGATCTGGGTGCGCTCGGCCGCCCTGCGCTCGTGGTGGCGGAGGGTCGCCAGAAGCTCAAGGCGCAAGCGTCTCCAGTGCGGGATGAGGGTCTGTCATTGCCCCAGGTCGCGTGGAACCCTTGGCTCCTCCACCGCCTTGGCCAAAGGTGCGTGCGGTTGTCACCCACTGTTCTCGGTCCCCTCCCCTTGCTCAGCCGCAGGTCGCCAGGCAGAGCCGTGCCCGAGCATAAGCAGGAGCTGCCGGGTCATCTACGTGCATTCCACCGCCAAGCTGCGGTCTGGTTGATGATGCGGGAGAACTGTGAGGTGCAAATAGCTAGCCGCCTAGCCGTGCAGATGCGGCCGTGTGACAGCGAAGCTTTTTGCTTGACTGTTCCACCATGTTCCACCTAGATCGGCAAAGTCCGTTCACTGGTGGCACAAAGACTATGCCCCTGATTATGCCAGCCATCTCCAAAGTTGTTTGGGCTGTTGAGACATCACTGCGAGCAACTGAGAGAGAAGAGGCAAGTGCCATAACGTGACCAGGTTTCAGCCACCCGTCACGTCATGAATGTTACACCAAAAGGATACCAAACACTGGCCCAGGCGTCAAAAAGTTCATTTATGTGCCCGGGGCCTGGCTTCATTTCCGGGCAATGTCCGTTGTTCTAGTAGGATGTCCCATGGAGATGCACGGAGAGTTGCAGTCATGCCAAGTTGAAGGAACGTGGGCAATCTCAGCAGGAAAAAAGCGATGTGAGTTGGTTCTAAGGAACGTTCAGAGTGGAGCTGGTCTGATGTCCAGTCGCGTCAAGAGATATTAAGCAGTTATTTAAAAGATTTAAAAAGCACACTGGGATGAAATATGTTGATTTCAAGGTCTGCCATAATGGCCAACGGAAAGAACCTCGGAGCCGCCATCTCAGCTCCATGCAGCTGGGGCAAGCGGGTGAGCAGGACAGCAACAGTTCAGCACGTGCTGTACAGCTTTTCTTGCCTGCTTGACGTTGGGGCGGAAACAGATGTGCTAAGAGACGGGCCCCAGAAGTTGCTTAGCCTTGGTTCCGCGATCAATTTTGCATCTAGCGCTTGGGGGTGCTTTGCGGTTTTCCATGTAGCCTGTTTGCCTTATCCAAGGCCAAGGTAGTTTCCCTTCGCAGCAACAAACCTAAGCGCGCTTGCGTCCAAAGACGGGTTTCGACCGAGACGGTTCCAGGTTCATCTGCCCTGTCTGTAGAGTCGCAGGCAGGAACCGAAGGTGAAGTGCAGGTCCCGGTTGCAGCTTGCAGGTACCTTCGGTGGTTTGACTTTGCGTTTGAGCTCTAATGACTCTAATTCCTGGATCTTTCCAGCATCGCATACTGGACAGGGGCTTTTGTGCCCCTGCTTGCTTTGGTTCCAGGCTTGCTTGCAGCCAGATAATGAATGTGGGGCAGCTGAGGAGGAAGTCACAGAAAGCGACGTCTACAAGAACTGGAACAAGCTGCAACCCCAAGAACGCAGCACTCAGTGATCAGAAGCAGTTCCCAAGAATGCGGGGTCTCAGTCTTGAGCAGCACCTGCAGTTTCGGAAGCGTGCTTGAGAAGAAGCTGGCAGCGGAGGAGTACATCAAGAAGCGACATTCTCAGGCTGATGCCAGCTTTCCCGCTGTCAAAACAGAGACGACCCGACTGAGGTCCGGCCTTGACTACACCATCATTCGTCCAGCGCGGCTCCCGGAGGGCATGGGCCAGAAATGCATGGCTCGAGCGCTGATGTACAGGTGCCAATGTCCAACGACTTCCCCAGAGATGCGGCTTTGCTGCAACATTATCAGCCAAGTCATCATCGCGACCTTCGTCACCTTCATCCTCTTTTCCAACCCCGATTATTGTCATGGGCAATGGGCCCGAAGCAAGAGTTTTGCATCGATCTACGCAACCAAACCAGGTCGGCGGAATTTACTTCGCAAAGCCGGACTCGCGGGGGTCTCAGGTTCGGTCACGTTGACGGCACCGCTCTGAGTAGCGCAGTGGCACCCTTTCTGCCGAAGCTGCTTAGTCGCTCAGGCTGCGCCTCCGTGATTCCGATGTGGGCAAGAAGATCAGCCGCCATGATCCTGGCAGTCTCTAACACTCTCTACAGGCAATTCCCAAATCAGACTTTGTTTCCAGGCGATTCCAGGCGGACAAGCCCTAAAATCGTAAAGATGTACGGCGACTACAATCCTACCATATCCTATCGAACTGCGCATGCACCGATGCTGAACGCGCGGTGTGCTGTTCAGACACCTGAGGTGACGATGTGGGGCTGGCCGTGCTGGACGCCATCTTCAACCCCAAAGCCTCGAGAGGTGCCTGCAAACGTACAGCAGATCCTAGAAGACATGGCTGCGGGTGACGAAGGTACCTTCGAGTTGGTTGGAGTTGCCGGTGCTCCGCCTACCCCGCGAGATCAGTGGACCACCGAGCACGCATTACAGATTGAGATAATTTGAGCTCTGCGGTCTGGTCAGGAAGGGCCGCTGAAGTGTAGCGGGCCGGCTTGGGTCAAGGGGGACGGCGATCTCTAGCGACAAGTCGACTTTTACGCTGCCTCTCACAAAACGACAGCCGTCCCTCACTCTCTCTGTCTCTGTCTCTGTCTCTGTCTCTGTCTCTGTCTCTGTCTCTGTCTCTGTCTCTGTCTCTGTCTCTCTCTCTTCTCCCAGGTGGTGGGACGTGAAGGATGGGCAGAAAGCGTAGCTCAGCCACTTGAGCCAAAGGTCGCTTTCAGACAGGGCGGTACCTGGAAGATTTGAGAAGTGCCACAGAGACAGTCTGCTTGCGAGTTCTTGTTCCGACTGGCCATGCCATGCGAACACTGCGCTCATCAGATGCCGAATTGAATCGGGCTCAAAGGCATTTGCACTACATCTCGCACTGGGACTGTTCGGTTCTCATGTCTACCCGTGAGGGGCTAATTCTTGTTTATTCTTGTGTTTTTTGAAGTTTTCATGACCTTGCTTATCCTCACAAAGACAGGATAGAACGGGTTAGCACGGTAATCTTTATCATAGTCGTCTTTACGACGACGATACTGGCACTTTTCGGCATGCTTATCACCACCATGATGATTATCCGCATTGGGCTTCGGATCTCTCGTAGCGATGGCTTGGCCCTGCATGGGCTCGGGAGCCATGGCTCGCCTCGCTCTGCTAGGCCTGGGATTTTCCTCATAGCCCTGGGATCCGCTCCAGTCTCCATGCGTGTGCCTCCTGTCTGTCAGTTTTGCTGCTGCGTGCATCGCGCGCGCAGATCATGAGGCCAGACTACGGTGCTGTTCTGAACAGGTGTTCAGGTTTTGAAGCTGTGTCCGCCCGTTCTGCCCTTTCTGTGCAACCCAGATATACTCCCGTCGAGCGCCTCGTGGGCCCCGACTTCTTCGAACATTGGAATTTCTATTCGGGACCGGACCCCACGCATGGCACGGCTTCCCGGCTATTACAGGTTGTCGATGGGTGATGTTTGTAAGACTAGTGTGGCTGTCTTGCGATGCAACATCGACTTCTTGAGTGCATCAAGGCGAGAACCAGTACTGAATGTCGAAGATTTGTTGACAATACAGGGCAGCTTCTGATCCCAGCGTCCCTGCACCCCTGGCCTGTCCAGAGACTTCGTTGAGCGCCGTTAAGAGAGATAACAAGCTTGGAAGCTTCACAGGCTCGGTAGGGTGGATTGGATGCTCATAGAGAATGAAATCAATCAAAGTTCCAGGCTTTTTGGACAAAGGTCTTCTGTGCTTAGTGAGCCACAGGGCTGCTAGAAAAAGCAGAGCAGATGGAGGATCCCTCCACGGATGCGATTTACTCAGGTTGAGTTCGTCACAGAGATGGAAGCCTGGAATAACAAGCTGCTCTCTGCATCACCTGCCTCTTGGCATCTCTTGACATTTGAGGTCGCACGGAGGTGAAACAATCATGCGCTGTTGGAAACTGCGTCGTGCAAGAAACAATGCATGCCACCGCTGGCGCAGCATGCAGATGGTTTGTTCCGATTCTGGAGCTGCATGCGAGTGAATCCCAGGGTGGAGTCTACATGGGCGTCGACAACACCACCAAGCTGGGAAGTGAAGGCCGTGTAGTAGTTAGTAGTCATGGATTGGATACAGCCAGGTGGCGGTAATATCATTGTTGCTCAGCTCCTCTCAACTCCTTTCTGGGTCGGAGCCATTCTTACAGCCACTTGCAAACGTTGTGCTGCATGCTTCTTTTCCAATAAGTTTCGGGCCAGTTCCAGACTTGTTGCTGCGGTCGGCTGGTTGGCGTTTAGCTGAGCCGAGCTGTGCCGGCGTCTTTACGTAAGACAGCAACTGCTGCATGTGCTGCTTCTCCTCTGATGCTCTGCGGGGTACCTCCTGTCCTTAGTTTGGACCAGTCCTGTGGGGGTAGAGGACGGAACCAGGTCGAGGTAAGGATCCGGTTGATGAGTTTGGCCGCTGCACTGCGTGTGGCAGGTGGCAGGAAAGCAGTGAGGATCGAAAGCAAAAAGAGCTGCATGGATGCATTACTTCCAAGTTCTTGGTGCTCCGCCAAGTTGGACCGATCGGAGATACCGAGGCTACAATGGTGGCATGTTTGTCCTCACTCTGAAACATGTGCCCACGGCCTGCGGACACTTGGCACCGAATTGACATAGCCACAAAGTTGTAGCCGAAGTCGGCTTAGGTCTTACAGTAGGGTTTGATGCAAAGCAGGAGCCTGGCCAGCCTTCTGGATGTTCGGCGATGATGCCCAGCATGCCTGGCCTCGTTGGGGTGAGTACGACATTCTCGAGTCGATCCACGTAGAGAACTACGTGTCCCGGACTGTCTGGACCGCTTGGTGCAGGCACCAGCTTGAGCCTCTGCGTGTCTCATCGAAGGCAACCACAACTTTGCACACCCGCGCGAGCTGTGACCAGTGCAGACCCTCAGATGATCGTGCCCTTTGCTTTAGCCGTCTGAGTGGCCTGTCACTGTATGGCGCCATTTACTCATCTACGACTCCACGGAAGGCGAGAGGTCAACAACGGAATTGACTTCGTGGGACAAGGCTCGTTGTGCGCAGCAATGTCATGTGTGGTTTTGTGAGACTTGCAAGCTGAATCTGAACTTGAGCCAACTGTAGCCAGGTTGGGCGGCCGGTTCGACTGGAACCAACAAGGCAAAGAACTGTTGGGCCACCTGCCTGTGCAATTTGCTTTGATGTAGACATCACGGCTGGGAGTTTCCCAAGTTGTACCCACGGAGCTTTCAAGGTCAAGGCCCCCCAGGAGTACGACAACCAGGGCTGTGGCCAGAAGCTGCCGGCGGGATCTTTTGGCCCCGACTTCAACAAGAACCAAGGCTGGACACAGTTGGTCGCAGTTCACAGTGGGTCAATTATGACCCGAGGTCTTTATCACGGCTGCAGCTTGATTAGTCTCTGGTGGCTCGAAATTACTACCTGTGCCAGGTGGGACCTTTGTTGCCGAATGGGACAATGTTGGCCGGACACGGTTGCATCACGCCGCGGTATGTGTTTTTCTGCGCACTGTGGTTGCAGTATGCGCATGCACATGTGCCTACATACTCGTGTCCACATACACGCATGCGGAGGCTCATATAAGCCAACGTAACCTAAAGCTTCACCTAAGCCGAAGCCTCAACATGTATGTATGTATGTATGTA
>CAJNDV010033017.1:12305-37373 GCA_905221635.1 Symbiodinium sp. CCMP2456
TTTAATATTTGGCGGGGGGGGGGGGGGTTAATAACCAGGGGAAGGGATTATAGAGAAATTTAAGGTTTTGTTTGTGAACTTCAAACTAAATCCAGAGTTTCCTATGAAAATACAGAAATTCAAGTTTTCCTACGAAAATATAGAAAATTTGCGAAAAATAGAGAAAATGCAGGTTTGCCTCTTAAAATAAAAAGAAAATGGAATATTTCCTAGTAAAATACAAAACTAACCCCCAAACCCTAAAAAAGAATTCCCAAAAAAAGAAAACAAGAATTCCCAAAACAATTCCTGGCCCTTAGGGTTTAGGGTTTAGGGTATACGGTTTAGGGTTTAAGGTTTAGGGACCAGGCGCCAGGAGATCATTGGGGATTTACAGGTTAATGTAGGGCCCTAATGAGGGGTATATTGTCCTATAGTTACATTATAAGGAGCCCCCAAAACCCTGCTGGAGACCCCGGGAGCAGTAGTACTACTACGATTAACCGTAGTAATGTAGGGGCCTGACTCAAAAGAATAGGGCTGTTAAGTGCACTATGCTCTAACTACAATAAGGAACCCCCAACATACGGTTGATGATATAAACCCTGCATACCCATAATCAGGAATATACCACAATGCCCAAAGTTTAGGGTCCTTCAAGTAATGCTGGGTTTAGATCATCAACAGTAGTACTAATGGGAGCAACACTCGCAATACTAACAATGCGAACACTAGCAATAGTAACATTAGCAATTATACCAAAAGCCGTAATAGCAAGACCATTAATAATCATATGAGCAATAACAAGAACAATAATAGTACGTAGCAGCAATAATAGTATTATTGATAATAGGAACACAACTGTTAACGATGCCTGTGCTGCAAGCTTACTGTACCCATGGACTCTCAACCCACGGCCATGTCTGGAAGATTCATTGCAGATCTCAAAATTAGCCTAGGCAGGGGAACTGGCACAGCTACCGCCTGATGCTGAACTTGTACCTTGGCTTCTGGGTTCGCTTAGGCTTTAGAGACTAGGAACTGCCCCAGCCGTTGGGCAGAGGACTGGGGTGCTTGGCAATACTCGTTCGTGGACAGTCTTGATTCCAGACATTCATGGACATCTCTTCGTGCCTTCAGTTATCTTTCTGCGCGAGTCCAAGTGCGGAAATTGCATCTATTCAGACCCACCAGCTACCAAGAGTGAAGTTTCTGCGGCGTATTCGGGGGTGAGCCCTAAACCCTAAACCCTAGACCTCTGAGAGACTTGGGACCTTGACTCTTTCCTATGCCAGGCAGCGCATCCAGTACCGAAGCTTGGCCATCGTCCCGATAGAGGATGTGATTCCAGGCGGTTTAGGGTTTAGGGTTTAGGGCCTTGAAATCCAAAATCCCGAATCCTAACCTCGCCAGTTTCCGAGGCTCCGTCCTTTTGGGGATTCAGGGCTTCATGCATGACGGCTGCGGGTCATCCAAGCGAGAAGCACGCCAAGATAGATGTCCGGCAGCGAGACTTCGAACTCTAACTCTAACCATCAATGCCGGCATTGCGCACTTGAGGAATTGCTCTTGTCGACTTTGTACAACAGTGCCAAATCGCAGCAGGGTTTAAGCTTCTTCAGATTCTCAGGCTGAGTAGGTAACCTTTGACCTTTTGGGGCTTTTGTAATCCTTTTTCACTGAAAAGGTTGACCTTTTTTGGGCTAGGGTACTCAGCTTCTTCAGATTCGACCACCCCACTCATGCGCTCAGAAAGCGCCCCTGCAAGCTTCCTGGAAAGAGAAGACTCCGCGTAGGTAGTTCTCCAAATTAGGGTCCCTTTTTAGGGTTCTTTGTATTCCGGTGCCGTACTATTTTGGGGACCTAAAAAGGGACCTGAATTTTGAAAGCCACCCACATTATAAACACGAGCTTCCGAAGTGCACGTATTAAGGGGTAGTGGTAGTGGTATTTGGCCATACGAGACTACAGTACGTCAGTGGGGGTTTTATCAATATCATCCAAAATCTAGACCCCACCCGCATATTTTCATGAACCTTGCAGAGACGAAGTCAACTTATAGCCATATAACATCATCATATCACAGAAAGCACTCTGAACGGAGCTACACATGCAACTTCAAGTAAACCCTAGAATCCTAAGCCTTAACTCCAAGCTTCAAGTAGAATCCTAAAGCCTACCCTCTAAGCTTCAAGTAGGATGCCTAACCTGCGGTAGGCTTCAAGTCGGACGCGTCGGACCCTGCAGCCTACGCAACTGCTAAGTTTTCTCGGCTGCAAGCTGGAAAGCTTTCGTCTCAGCTCAGCTTCGAGGGGTTAATGTAGGGGCCTTAATAATTAGAATAGAGTTTTGGGGCCCGTTATACTTTCCATATAATGAGGAACCCACAAAATAGGATTGGTAATTACTATAATGCCCCTATATTAGAGCCTCTGGGGTCTGGAGGCTCAGGGTCTGGGATTTACAGGTTAAGGTAGGGGCCTTCACAGGGACCCTTTAAAGGAACCCTACTCTAATTCTCAAGGCCCCTACAGTATCCCTTATGGTATCCCTTTTAAAGGGACCCTTTAAAGGAGCCCTATTCTAATTATTCAGTATCCCTTGTGGTATCCCTTTTAAGGGACCCTTTAAAGAAGCCCTATTCTAATTATTAAGGCCCCTACATTAGGGTGATGAGGCATCTCGACTTTTCGGGTGCAGGGTAGAGTTGGTCTATGCTTCCTTGTTGGGTTTAGGTTAAGGGGCCTTATAGTACTTACCTATACTACGGTTTGGGGTTTAGGGTTGAGGGTTTAGGGTTTAGGGTTTGGGGGATGGGCATCAAAACCCTATTCTAATTATTAAGGCCCCTAAGTCATGTTCGGAGTGTAGGGGGCTTCTCTTGGCTGCTGGGCGAGCTTGCTTGCTCATTGGTGGTTTTCAGTTTCTGGAGCTGCATGTCGCACGCACGGTCGAAGATGCTTACAGTCGCTTGTGAAATCTTTGTAGCCTACAGCCTACAGCGTCAAATCGGGTGATCAGCCTTGCAGCCCCTAAACCCCAAACCCCAAACCCAAAACCCGAAACCCTAAACCCGAAACCCTAAACCCTTGCAACCGCTGTACAGGCTGTGAGCGGGAAAGCTCTGTGCAGAACATGTCCTCAGCCCGAGGTCAAAACACGACTCTAGAAGCCTAAATAATTACCACTACTATTTTGGGGTTTCCTTCTTTTTCTTCTCATAGTTATAGTGGGATATTATACCCCAAAACCCTGTTCTAGTTATTAAGACACCTATATTACTTGCAAACCCTGAGGCCCCAAACTAAAAGCCTTCAAACTGTCGTCAACCACGTGCCTTGTCGGACTTCGAGCAAGACGACCCTAAACCCTCAATCCAAAATCCGAAGGGTGATGATATAAATCCGTCATTACCCAGAAAAAAGGAATATACCATAATTCGCCCAGACTTGACACCGGTTAGCGTTTCGGTTGGACCATGATGACAACGTTGATGCTGATAATCCGGATGATGGCCATCAAGTCGATGACGATGCGGATGATTACAGTAAGATTACGATGAGGATGATGCTTATGAAAAGCGGGCAATGCGCTGGCGATGGTGCTGATGCTGCTGGTACAGTAGTTACTGCCAGCACGGTGGCCGTCGCCTGCAGGCTGCAAGTTCTCTTTGATCCGCCTTGGCTGTTGGAGGCAGACGTCAGATGAGACAGCGATCCGTCGCCGTTGTTCGGCTAATAGCGTCGTCGGCCGCCAGATCACTGCCTCGAAACGCGACAGTCCATCGATCGCCATGTCGTGCTTCGACCTCCTCGCTGACACGGTCATGCACCAGCTGAGCCTGCAGATAAAGCATGCAGGCTCATCAAATCTCCCAGTTGCCATGTTACGGATGCTTTAGGTCGTGAAGCATGGTGACGCAACATTGTATAGTAATCGAAAGAAGCTTGGGGTGTCTGATGGGAGGACTCCAAGAAGACTTTGTGCACCGGCATCTGCTTGGTGGTCGCAAGAAGAGCAAAGACAATCTGGCGGTCACCCTCACTTGCCTTCCGAAGGAAGGGAAGATCCCTCGGCCGTTGCTTGGAAGGCGAGTCGTCGCCAGCGATTGTGATTTTTACTGCTAGGGTTGCTGTTCCCGGAGTTGCTCCTGCTGCATGTTCGCTAGAGGCGTCCATTTTCTCCTAGCCCCATTCAATGCCTGCGTCTGCCCTGGAGGCGGAGGGCAAAAATATCAAGCTCGAGCTGGCGATTAACGGACCCGAGAAAAAACACTCCAGAGACACGCTCTCTGGTCTGGAGGCACGACTTGCAAAGTTGTCCCGTGACTGCCACGACTGTCCTGAGGAAGTAACTTACTTCATCAGGCTAGGCCGGCAAAGCGAGCTAAAACAGTTGGTGCACGGCCCTGCTCATCCCACGCACCAGTGTTAATGCCGTGACCAGGGTGACCCGAGGAAGCATTTTGTGTCATCAGGTTAATTCAGGGATCCACAGTCACCTGGGTATTTATGCTAAGGGCTTTGTTTTTTATGCTGTGCACCTTCATGTCTCCATTGACCTCCATGTCTCCATCCCGTTGTCGACAGGGGTTTTTCTTATGCACATGGATTCTCCTCTTATGCCTGAGTTTTCTCCTTTTATGCCACGTTTTTCTATTTGTATGCCAATCTGACCGTTTTTTATGCTGCCCCCTGTCCTTATGCTCCATGGGCCAGGTGGGAGGCCTGGGCCCCATTGCCTCTTTCCATTTTCTGCTGGAGACTCGTGTCAGCTTTGTGCCAATCTGATTTTTTTTTATGATGCCCCTCTTTCTTCTTTATGCTCCACGGGCCAGATGGAAACGGGGGAAGGGCTGGGCCCCATTGCGAGCCTCCAGGAGGAGAACCGAAAAGGGCAATGAAAACTGTATCAGGGCCTCTTCAAAGTGCAAAACCACTTGTGCCTAAAGATTTAATGTAACGTGAGTCCTGCAACGGCCCCGCGCTCCATGGCCACTCCAGTTGCCCGAGTAGCGCAAGTGCCTTTTTGCAAGACAATGGAGATCATTTCCACTTCGACAGCATAGCTCGGCTTTGCGCGACGTGCAAAGGCCTGCAGCAGGGAGTTTCTAAGATGAGGTTCACACCATCCAGGCTTCAAGTGGCGCGATTGTAAGCCGCGTGGATATGACACATGGAGATCATGAGTTTGGAGCTGCAAGGCCCGCTCCTGGTGCGAATTTGTGTGGTTACACTTTTCGGTCACAGGATCCGTCATGTGAAGGTTAATGGCTAGTCTACAAAGGCCGTGTTTTCTGTTCTTCGTTCTTTGTTGTGCGATACCCATCATGTGACTTGTGTGGCTCAGCTCACAATCTGTTGGTTCAACCCTGGTTTCATGGCGTGTGCCTGCTGTTCTTGCATGCAGGCAGATGTGCCAGCAGCTCTTCAGGAACCAAACCCCGTCTTTACCCGCAATGGTGTCGCTTGTGCGCGGTCTTTGCTTGAGATCGGCCCCAACACCAGCCACTTGTGTTTTTGTCTTGAGGTGGTGCTTGCGAAGTCGACACTTTAGGCTCTGTGCATAGGCGTGTTGGTGTCCGCTTACGATACTACTACTTAGTACTTACTGGCACTGCCCCTTAAAGAGCTAGGTTCGCAAAGGGACAGCCTAGCATAAACAAACCCGGAGCAAGCATTGAAAAAAAGGCCAGGTCCAGCATAAACAATCGAAACAACCCGACACGAGTCCAGCATAGAAAAAAGCAGGATGTAGCATGAATAAAAATTCACTGTCTTGCAGGATTTGGATCATTAACAGTAAGGGGATGGTGTGATCCTCAAAGTCCTTGCGCTCTGCATTTTGGATCTACCATGGGTTTTGAAACATTTGGGGCCATCTCTTGGGGTCCTGGTGCTCTGGATTTATCTACCCAGGGTCTATATTAGAGTCACCACATCATCTGAAACCCGTACCAAAACTTCCTTAACACAGAACCTCGTAGGAAACAGTCAGACTTGGCCTCCCAGGTTCATGTACCAGAATGGCTTTCAGTCACTCGATGAGCGCACTCCAGAAGGCCGTCTTTGTCAGAGCTTGAAAAATAGTTGCATTCTTCCGTGGAACTCATGAAGATATTTGTAGCATGGTATATATGTATATACACACCCACCCCAAAACGTTTTTCGATTTGTGCGGCCACAATGGAAGGTTACAAGGGCAGTTAGAGCTTCAGTCTGTTTTGGAAACACAAACAAGGGCTTCAGGGTTTCGGGCAGGCCTACTGTACGCATTTCACAGAATCCCTCGACATGGACCCCTATAGAGCGCAGGATCCTTATAGTACAGACCCACATTGCAAGGGAACCCTAATCAACCCTAAACCCTAAATCGGGCCCCTAATTGTAAGGAACCCCACCCCACCCCCCCCCCAGCACAGTTGCAGCGGCTGTGGCTTGGGGCTCTTCTTACGAATGGCCCCTGAAACAGATTTCCACCTGCCGTTCAATTTGCAAGCTCCAAACTCAAAAATTGGAGAGTTTAAGTTTTGAGATACCAAGAACCGTTCAAAGTGCAGTAGCCTTAGCCTTCAGGGACTTGGGTCAACAGCTACCCAAGACTCCCACACCCCGACCAGGAAGGTCTCTAAAAGTAAGGTAGGCGTCCTCAGTTGCATTAGAAACCCATAGTTCAAGTAATGGTCCTTAGTCATGACTCAGAATTCCCTAAGCCTTAAACCCTAAACCCCTAAACCCTAAACCCTAAATTCGTTCAGTCTCGGGTCCGGCTTTCAGGAAGCCTGGGCCCCGGAAACTCCGGGAAACCTCCAGACTTTTTTCCACAAACGCAGAAACGGGAAAACCTTCCAGCAATATAGGGGCCTCAAGAGTTAGAATAGGGTTCTGGGGCCCACTATACTGTAGTTGTAACAAGGAACCCGCAACATAGTATAGGTAATTATTTAGGCCCTTACGGTAAACCTTAACGGCCCATTAGAAGCCGCCAGGCAGAATCCGTAGCCGTCCCCTTTTCGGGTTCTCTTGTGACCAGGGTGGAGTCCTATCTGCTTTGCGGCAGTGGAGGGAAATGCCATGCTCTTGTCCACGCTTATTGAGATACTCGGCTAAGGGCCTTCAGGGCTTTTTGGTCTTGGCTTTGGGACTTTCGGTGTGCATTTAGAGTGCAGTGCTTATGGCTTCAAGAGGTTATCGGTTTGAAAACCTGGCACTGTAGGGCTCTAGGGATTAAAAGTCTCCATCCCTGTTGCTTGCAAGTTCTTTGCAAATCCTCGAAGCCTCGTGCTTCCGGCCTTTGAAGATCTTATGGTTATTCTAGGGGCTTTCTAGCCAGAATAGGGTTCTGCACAGGTTCTTCACTGTGCTCTTTTCGTATACTAAAAGGGTCGCTATAAGCGTGCAGGAGTGTAGGACCTTGGCAGATTAATCACTAGGAAAAATCCTTGTAGCCGCTAGGAACTCTGCCCGATTATTCTTGCTGTTATGGCCCGTTTATTAGGCTTGAGGCTTGGCTCCAGGCTTTGCCTTAAATTGCGAGGGCTCCAAACTTACCCTTCCCCCCAAAATCGGAACCACAACCCGAGAATTGTAGACCGAAAGCCTTAGCCCCCGAAAAGAGAGCCCAGGATGCGGGCGGACCCCAATGATCTTGTGCAGCAGAGTGAGCCTGTGCTCCTGGAATGCCCTTGAGTAGGTGTGGTTGAGGGTGTAGGTTTAGCGTTTAGGGTTTAGGGTTTAGGGGTTTCGGGGTTTAGGGTTTAGGGTTGTTCACGGAGGCAGACGTCTACTTCTACAGCATCTTCCAGCTAGATTCTGTTGCAGAAAGTCTAAGCCCGGTTGTTTCGAATGCTCGTGTCTTGTGCTGAACTGATGCTTCGGGATCTCAATGGGGGTTTTGATGTTCCAGTGCCCTGAGCAGCCTGTATGAATTTGCAAAAGTTTGGACATCTGGCAGCCCCTCCAGAATCGAGGCCAACCCTCTGGCATGGGACGCAAAGACAGTTTTCCTGAATCCAACCCTCTACTTAAAGATGTTCTGCCTTTTCCGAGGTTACTCTTGGCTCCCCAGACGCCCCTGCTGCACATTTGCGCTGCTCTCTCTCACAACGAGGCCAGAGAGTCCATCGCAATGCTAGACTTGGCCCCGGCCACATAACTTAAACCCGAAACCCTAAACCCAAAATCCTAAGCCCTAAACCCTAAACCCTAAACCCCTAAACCCCTAAACCCTTAATGACAGGGTAGGAGCCCCGAGCTCTCCCGAAATCCAAGGCATCGTAATGCCTCGCCCAACAGGCGCGAGCTCCCGAGCAAGTTGAGGATCTAAGTCCTGTTCGGTAAGGATACATCAAGGAACATCAGGCACTCTGTCCTCGCTCCAGTGCCCAAAAAATAATTGAATACTGCCCAATCGGGCTTTGGACTTATTCTTAGGGGCTGAGTAGATAACCTTTAACCTTTTGGGATTTATATAATCCTACTATAACTGCAAAGGTTACCCTTTTTTGGGCTAGGCTACCCAGCCTCTAAGACTCTTTGGAGCCTTCTCCTGGAGCTGAGCCTACCGCGCCTCTTCAGCTTGATTTTATGACCCTCCATCTGGAAGATGTCAACATTAGGGCGCCAAAGAAGCACATGAGCAAAAACTAGGATAGGGATATCCCATATAAATCCCCTCATAAGGAAGCCCAATAAGGTAGTGATATCCCTATAAAATCCTTCTCCTTATGTCCTTTTTGGGTTCCTAAAACATCCTCAAGACCAAGACCTTGAAGCTCTAGACTTATGCGGTCCGTGCCTGTAAAGGGTCTTGATTCGGCAAAATAATTCCAGGTGTAGTATAAAAGTGACAAGCATGGCACGGGGAATGGTGATGGGCTTGCCGACTGTAGACGAAAATGAATGTGCGGACAAAAGCAGGGCAAAAGCAACACAAAGAAACGGAACATGTAAATGTGACTGCAAATATAAAGCAGAATGCAAACAAATCATAGCACGTGAAAGTGTCAGTGTAATTGGAAATATCTTTCTGCTTGCATTTCCGATCACAGTCTTCTGTACAATATCACTGCAAGTGAATGCCCTGACACAAGGGTTTGGCATCTGTGGTTGCATTTGTACAGACAGCCGCAATCTTCAGTACATTCGTTTCACATCTTTCAACATTTTTCAATGGGAATCAAGGAAAGGTGCTCCTTTTCAGGTTGGTTTAGGGTTTTGGGTTTAGGGACCTTTTTTGAATTTTTCACTGTTTTTTAAACGGAAGATTGAGAGGCGCGGGCCACCCCAGGCCCGGCCCCAGGGCCCAGCTCCATAAGAACACACACATGGCTTTGAATTAGCAAAGAGCTCCTAATTGAATTCTAACTCGAAAACAAGGAAGTCGAGGCTTTTGCCAAATTTGAATAGAGTTGGAGGGTTTTTTGGATTTTACATTGTTGGCACATTGTTGGCACTGTTGACTTAATGCTATGCATGCATGCATGAACGTATGTATGCATGTATGTATGTCTGTATGTATGTATGTATGTATGTATGTATGTATGTATGTATGTATCTGCATATGTACGTGTTTATGTATGTATGAAAGTATGTATGGGCTATATATATATATATGTATATATATATATATATCTATGTATATATATATACACACACATTGTAACATATATATATATATGCATATTATACAGAGATAGACATACAGATATATAAGTATGCATGTATACATATGTGTCCACCGAGATGTCTCAAAGCGTTCTCCCACAGCGAAGGCCCTGCAAGTGCTTCTTGCAGCGCGTGCGGACATTGGGAGCACCGACGGCTTCGGATCAACGGCTTTGCTCTGGGCGGCGGCGGTGAACAACGTGGAGGGGAGCCTTGGCCATGAGCCCTGTGAGTAAACCCTGTAGGTAGTATTATTGGGGGTACCCCTTAAAGGGTTTAGGGTTTAGGGTACCCCTTCTGAACCCTACTTTTGGCTCTCTTAAAAGGGACTTTATTGAGAGGGTCTATATCCCCACCACCCTAAATCCTAAACCCTAAACCCTAAACCGTGATTCTTAGTGGGGCCTGGCGGTTTTTTTGCAGTCTCTGTATATGGGGACTCTTGTAAGGGGGTATTCGATAGCTGTTCAAACACGAATCCGGTCACCTCGGATACCTTGCAGCGGTTTTTTGGCTTCTTGCGAGAACGCAGGGTTGGACAGGAGGGTTCCCGTTGTTCGCGAAACTTGAGTGGTGGTGAGACTGATCAAAATGATCATGAACTTCCGGACGGCATGCCTCCCTAAACCCTAAACCCAGTGAATCCCATCGGAGCGGCCGAGGATTGAGATCTTAAGCCAAGCGGGCTGCGATTTCAAGTCGCCGAACATGGCTTCTTGGCTTGGTTCACGGGCTTCAGCTTCAAGCGAAGGGATCACAGTTGGGTGGTATGAGAGTTCGGACAGCAGTGCCTTGGATGGACGGTTTAGATGCTTCTGGCGTGGGCAATAGTATGATGGCCCAGAGGTTCAGAAGTTTCAGCTTGCTGTGGAAAGGGTTCGAAACCTGAAATTCGTGTCTAAACGAACTCAAACCTAAACCCTCAACAGCCTTCACCGTTAAAGAAGACCCAACACTACTAATAAACTAATAAGCCCACCCCAAGCACTCAACCCTAAAGCGTGGAATTACAAGTACAACTGTAAGCCTTAAACACCTGCACCTCAAAAAGACTAACGTTTCAAAGCTAAACCGTCACATAAGCAAACCCAGTCCTAAGCCAAAAAAGCCTTGAAGACCCTCGAAGCCCGCCCGCAGACCCTAGACCCCAAGAACAACCCAAGCCCTAAACACTAAACCAACCTATACGACCTGCCGAGGTGGGCTACTCACCATTTGTGGCCGCCAGTGTCGTCGGCTGTATCGAAGCGATGAAGCTGGGCCTTGATCTGTTCAGGCTTCCATATGGTAGTTCTCTAAATTAGGGTCCTCTTTTAATACAACGCTTGTAAACAGGATCCTAAAAGGGACCCTAATTTAGAGAACTACCGATGTGATGTCGGGGTTTTAGGGTTTAGGCGTAGGGTTCTTAAATGCGTAATGTAGGCGCCTCATGAACAAAGCACCTGCCCTCGTGAAATCTCCGAAGGACAGTTATATGAGCCTGGGCCTTTGCTGGGTTTGTTGTATGGCAGTAGGGTTGTATGAGCGTTCTGTGGGGTGTTTTGCGGTTTAGGGTTTTGGGTTTAGGGGCAGTAGGGTTGTATGAGTGTTTTGTGGGGTGTTTTGGGGTTCTACAAGCTCCAGCAAGAGCAATACAGCGGGCTTAGTAAATGGAATAGGGTTTGGGTTCTTCAAATGTAGCAGTGGTGAGACTATTGTGATATTTTTCAGGCTCGACGCATAACGTGCCGGTATTCTCAACACTCACAAGTAGGACGAAGGTACCTGACTTCTTCAGGGCTTAACAAGAGACCCAGTATATCTATTCTGTAAAGGCTCTCCCGAGCCTAACTATATTGAAATCGCCGCAACACCTCCTTTTACTACTTGAGGGCTCTTCTTACGGGGGGAAACTTGGTGTAGACCCTTGTTTAATTGAATAAAGAAGCCTTATCGAACCGTTATACAGCAACTATGCAAATTTCTGAGACATTCAACAGAACTGCGGACAAGCACCAACAGAGCGAAAGTGAGCAACACTTGTGGGAATTAGAATTGCAAGCAGGGCGCCAAGCCGGCATAAACCCCCAAAAACCCAAAACCCCCAAAACCCTAAAACCCCTAAACCTCTAAAGCCCTTAACCCTAACCCGTAGAGCCCCAAAAGGAGTACCTACAGACATGGCATGAGGGTTCGGCTCCAGGGTCAAGTTGTGCCTCGGGATCCGGGATCCGGAGGCATGTGGAGCAATCGGTGGCTTCGGGGCTGAGTAGGTAACCTTTAACCTTTTGGAGCTTTCATAATCCTACTATACTTAAAAACGTTAGTCTTGTGGGCCTACTAAACCCTAGCCCTAAACCCTAAACCCTAAACCCTTAACCTTTTTGGGGCTAGGGTACTCAGCCTCTAAGTTTCAGGTTCCGGATGCTTCCCGAGCTTCTCAGCGCGGAAGCTCTGCACCTGAGCCCTCCGAAAGCTAAGAAAACTGGTCTCACTGTCAGTGACTGCACGTGTTTTTTTTTCGGTTTAGGGTTTAGGGTTTTCGGTTTAGGGTTTAGGGTTTAGGGTTGAGGGTTTCTTGCACAAGTCTTGTCCCAGAATCAGCCACGAATACTCAACTGCCACCCCAAACCCGCCAGGCAAAGCTCGTAGCCCATATCACGAACGCTTCCGCTGTCGTCCCGGCCATCCCTGCAAGACGCAGACCTCTCAAAATCCACTGCTCCCCCTTGAGCATTCTGCAGAGGGGCGCCTTTGCTCCCTGCTTCTGTTGCCTGAACTAAACCCAAAAACCCAAACTTTTTGTCAAATTTTCACCTCCCAGGACAAAGCTGCTTCCACATGCATCGCAGCACGAGCTGAACCTGGCGCTGCACAAGACGCGTCTTGCCTGCTATAGGGGGCCCTAGGCGCCCCAGTAGTACCCTTTTGCCCGTTTTCTTTTCAGTTTGGGCTCCCTTATTAAAACCTCATCGTAGGAAAAAGGGTACCCTTATCATTAAGGGGCTACTGGGGAACCAGGGCCTAACCGATTGTGTTCGGGATCGTCCTATCCCAGGGTGGTTCAGGGGTTACCACAAGTGCTCTCAACTTTAAGTGTGCTTGTCTTTCTGCTCTTCGAGCAGCCGCATACACACACACAGGTATATTCATTTACTCGTACGTTTATGCCAGATGCATGTGTATGTATGTGTATATCTGTATAATCAAGTAAATATTTTCATGCTCTACGTATATATGTGTACATATAAGTGTATATATATATATATACATGCCTATAAATATTTCTATGTCTGTTTTTGTGTATGTATGTGCATGTGTATGTACACTTAGATATACACATGTACATGCGCACCAATCATGTATAAAATAGGTGCGATATGGTGAAGGTAGGCAGTTACATACACGTCAACATACACACAGACAGACAGACAGACAGACAGACAGACAGACAGACAGACAGATAGACAGACGGACATACATGCATGCATGCATGCATACCATGCAAGCAAGCAAGCATACATCCACAATCCGTACATGCATGCACCTGCACATACGCAGGGCTCAGTATGCCAGATATGTCTCTGTATGTATGTGTAAATATGTGTGTGTGTGTATATATATATATATTTACATGTATATGTGTATGTGTGTTTCCATTTATTTTAGGGCATGCATATAGTAATGTAGATATGAAACATTGAATGAATTAACGAACGAATGGATGTTTGTAGGTCTGTATGTATGTATGTATGTATGTATGTATGTATGTATGTATGTATGTATGTATGTGAGTATGTGTGTTTCGTTTGTTTGTTTGCATGCCTGTATGCATGCTTTTAATGTGCGTAGCTGTTAGTATGTGCGGACGCAGATAGCCGAGCCTAGGCCATCTGTTATGTCCCATTCTTCCCTTGGTTCTATATCTACTCTACTCTGAACTATTCAACTCAACTCCGTTCTGTCTCTTCTGGTCTTGTCTTTTCGTAATGAAGGGGCCTTTAAGTATAATTACTGTTCCTATTTTCGGGGTTCCTTACTATACCTCAAAACCCCTAAACCCTAAACCCTAAACCCTAAACCCTGTTCTGTTTATTAAGGCCCCTACATTACAGAACCATTTTAGTATCCCTTATGGTATCGCTGTTAAGGGACCCTTTAAAGGAGCCCTATTCTGTTTATTAAGGCCCCTATATTACTCTTTTCTATCTTCGTTACGAGGATCCTCCACGGCTCCGGCTCTGCTGACGTGATGCTCATCCTGGTGGCTGGGTGTTGTTGATTCGGTTTGGGGTTTAGGGGTTTAGGGTTTAGGGTTTAGGGTTTAGGGCTTAGGCTTTAGGGTTTAGAGTTTAGGGCTTAGGGGTTTAGGGTTTAGGGGTTTAGAAGTTTAGGGTTAGAGTTCAGGGTTTAGGGTTTAGGGGTTTAGGGTTTGGGTTAGGGTTTAGGTTTAAGGTTAGGGTTTAGGGCTTAGGATTGGGGTTTAGGGTTAAGGGCTTAGGGCTTAGGGTAAGGGTTTAGGGTTTAGAGGTTTAGGGTTAGGGTTTGGGGTTTAGGGCTTGGGATTGGGGTTTAGGGGTTTAGGGTTTAGGGCTTAGGGTTATACTGCCCCCACTCTGTATCAGCGGGATTATCTTTCTGACAGGGTTGTGTTTGCCCTGAATATGATCCCTTTGAAACAGTTATATAGAAGCTAGTTATGATATACTTATATGTAGCCCTTAGTAAGATCCATAAGGATAGGCTGTTACAGGGAGGGGGCAGTACCCAAGTTATTCAAACGGACACGACACCATGAGGCATTTGCAGGATTATGAAATTGGATTTATGGCATTTCAGGGTGGTTTTCGTAACATAAAGACACGAAGAAGTCTCTGTATGTACATATATACATACATGGGCACTCCCATATATACATATACATATATATGTATATATGTAAATACATAGGTGTGGGTTTAGGGTTCAGGCTTTACCCGATTGCAGAAGGGTACTTTCGTCACACAAGGGGGCATGTCCTCAGGGCTTCCACTGTTCTTTCAGAGTTTGGGTTCTCAGAGACTCCACTAGGGATCCCTACTATGGTTCAAAGTACATTCCTTAATAATTAAAGGAGATCGGAGTCGCTGGGTTCCATGCTGGCAGAATGGGTTGACGAGGGGCTAAGCCCTATCTGGGGGGGTCCTAAGTAGTTGCCGATGCTGTTTTGGGGGGCTCCCTATTGGAATCATCGTAAAGTATACCCCCAAAAAACCTATTCTGTGTTCATGGTAACTATTGTAAAGTATACCCCAAAAAACCTATTCTTTGTTCATGGTAACTATTGTAAAGTATACCACAAAAACCAATTCTGTGTTCAGGCCCCCTTTTATTTGCATTCATGGCCCTGCCACGTGAAGACAGTGTTCTCCTCAGAGTGGATGGTTCGTAGGAGCTAGGCTGTAAGCTCTGCTTTCATCTTGAGCAGACCAGGTGAACGCCGGAGCAGACGTGAACTGCCAGCTGCATACACCCTTGATCCTGGGCTTTGGAGTACCATACTTGAATACTTTTTGTGGCGGACCTGTTCCTAAAAAGAACCATTATGAGATAAAAGTCTATATTTTTCTTTCTGGTTACTCCAAAGCCCAGGATCAGCCCCTTCGGGATCTTGTTCTCCATGCTCAGCATCCGCAACCACTGGAGGCAGTCTACACTAAGCTCCTCAGCTCAGTCAGTTCTGGGGTTTAGGGTTTAGGGTTTAGGGGTTTAGGGTTTAGGGTTTAGGGGTTTAGGGTTTACGATTCGGGGTTTAGGGTTTAGGGTTTAGGGCTGTTGCTGCTGCTGCATGTACCATTGCAGATCTGCTTTTCTCAATCATAACCTTAGGGGCTGAGTAGGTGGCCTTTAACCTTTTGGGGCTTTTATAATCCTACTATACTTGAAAAGGTTAACCTCTTTTGGGCTAGGGTACTCAGCCTGAAAGTAACATGTTAGGTGTGGATTCGAAACGCTCTGCGTGGTTCGGACCGATGGAGGGCTGAGGATGAAGGAGGGTCGGTAACTCCTTAGGACCCCCATATAGGGCTTAGGGTTTAGGGTTTAGGGTTCATTCTTCTTGGAACAGGTCAGACCAAGGCTCTTCTGTTGAAGTCGCCTGCATCCTTTCCTTTGAAGCAAGTATGTGCATGCAAGGCATATGGGTAGTTTCCTAAACTAGGGTCCCTTTTAAGGGTCCTTTTTATAAGGGTGCCGTATTATAATGGGGACTTAAAAAGGGACCCTAATTTAGAGAACGACCCATATACTGGCATATATATTGCCCGAGTACACCTGGATGTGCCTGCCGAGGTTACTATGCTTATCACCACTACGCAGCAACCCCGCTCATGCAGCTTGGCCTCCTAAACCCTAAACCCCAAACCCTAAGCCCCTAATGTGTGGCTCCGGGTTGATTGGGATAGCCATTGCTTTAAATCCCAAAGCCGTACTCACCCCGCCCTGGCGCTGACCCCAACTACTGAGGGCTCAACTGAGAAATGGCAGCGCTGGGCCCTGAAACGCTGATTTCTTCTGGTACTACTTTTCCTTGAAGATTAATTCCCAGAACTATACTAATTCTACCATATCATAGCCCATACTTACTAGACTGTAACATACAATATACTACGGCAGATGATAAACATCCTGCATTACCCAGAATAAGGAATATACCATAATTCCCATCATGCAGGGTCCTGAAGGCAATGCAGGGTTTATGTCATCAACAGTAATACCAAAGCTACACCCTATACTAAGTATAACTATTCTATAACAGACCCTACACTAACTACACTATAAAACCCACTTATACTAGCTATAAGTATACTTTACAAACCGCCACGCGATATGGGTAGTTCTCCAAATTAGGGTCCCTTCTAGGGTCCTTTTGAGAAGGGTGCCGTACTGCATTGGGGACCTGAACATGACCCTAATTTAGAGAACTACCCATAAGACTCCGTGAAGCTTAAGAATTAGGGTTTGGGGTTTGGATGTAGGGGTTTAGGGTTCAGGGCTTTAGGGTTAGGCCGTTAGCGTTTAAGGCATTGGGATTTATGGGGTCGTGGCTTAAGGGCTTAGAGCGCTTTAGGGCTCCCGGTTTGTTTTTAGTGCCGGATTCTCTCTTCCAACCCAAAACCCATGAAACTCTAAACCCTGCACCCCTAAACCCGTAAACCCCCAAGACCCCAAGAACCCCCCAAGAATCCGCAAATCCCCTGAACCCTAAGCCGGTAGGGCTCGGGGTTTAGGATTGAGGGTCTATTGCGGATTGCAGAGCCTCGTGCCCAAAACGCCCTACAGTACTTCGATTGTCGGGACCAGGTAGCTCTACTGGCCTTCGATCCTTTCATCATTCTTGTTTCGCTACGGCCCTAGTTCTTGACTTCTTAACCTGGCAAGCCTGTTCAAAACCCAAGGTGCAGTGTCATCACCGGGTCCTTCGAGGTTGGGGCAGTTAATCTACAGGCCTTCATAATTAGAATAGGGTTTTGGGGTATATTATACTATAATCCTAACAAGGAGCCCCCAAAATAGTGTAGGAATTTTTGTTAGGCCCCTGTGGAAAGCTGCAAGGCTGCGAGGGTTTGATCCAGAGACGCGTTTACTCCGCCTGTCCTGGCAGTAGGTCTCGAGTCCGAGCCCTGGCTGGCGTATGTAAGTTTAGGGTTTAGTAGGGTTTAGGGTTTAGTAGGGTTCAGTAGGGTTTAGTAAGGTTTAGGGTTTAGGGTTCAGGGGTTTAGGGTTTAGGGTTTAGTGTATGTAAGGCATCTGTAGTACCTCGTCAAATACAGCGCTCGCTACATCCTATGGGATGCAGTTCACTGAGCAATTGGGGCATCGATCTTGAACAGGGCGACAAGAAGCTCCACCAATGATAAATGGCCCTAATGTAGGGGCCTAAATAATTACCTATACTATTTTGGAAGTTCCTTATTATAAATATAGTACAACGGGCCCCAAAACCCCATCGTAATTAATAAGGCCCCTATATTACTGTAGACTTTACCTGAATTCGTGATGTGCCGCTTGAAACGGAAGCCGCGTCTCGTCGCGGCCCTGTTTCGTTTAGGGCGCTGCTAGCCCTGAGCCGCTTTAAATAACCGCCTGGGCCCCAGACCCGCGATCCCCTCACCTAACCAATATCCATGGCCTAATGCCCTGAACCCTAAGCCCTAAAAACTAAACCCTAAACCAACCCTAATAAACCCTGATCCCTTCTGAGAAGAGAGCATGGCCACCATTGGTCCTACATGCTACGTCTTCGTCAGGGAAGAACTGTAGACATGGCCTTGTCGAACATGCTTTACTTAATGGTTCATGGGTAGTTATAATTGTAGGGTTATAAGCCCCCAATATGGGTTATGAGTATAGTTACCCTACTTATAACCCCACTTATAACTACCCATGAGCCTCCAAGTAGGGGCCTTGACAATTGGAGTTGGGCTTGGGGGGTATATTCTACCCTCACCATAACAAGGAACTCCCCAAAGTTAGTACGTATGGGTACCCTAGCCTAAAAAAAGGTTAACCCTTGCAATTATAGTAGGATTATATAAGCCCCAAAACGTTAAAGGTTACCTACTCAGCCCCTAAGATTATGTAGGCCCCTTAAATTCACTCGAGCGTGCCATCCCTGGCAGGCGACGGCTGTTTTGCTGTCGGCTGGAGCATGTACGGAATTTCGGAATGCACGAGGCTGCAACTCAGGCTGCAGCGAGAGGTTTGGCTTAAAGCTCACTTGGGTAGTCTTCAAAATTAAGGCCCCTTTTAGGGTCCTTTCTATAAGGGTGCCGTACTATATTGGGGACCTAAACCCACTTCGATCTGGAGTTGTTGGATGTTGTCAGCTTCGGCGTGCTCGCTGCAATTCTGGGCAATCTGTATTTCTCAGACCCATGTCCTTGGCTTTTTTCTCGAAGAAACCAGGATTCCAACTCGATCATGACCCAAATGAGCCGTACTCTAGAAGCCTGAATCGTTACGAGCCATTTTCCTGAGAATCCCAGTTATTCTACCACTACTGCTGATGATCTAAATCCTGCATTACATTTAAGGACCCTAAGCTATGGGAATTAATGGTATATTCCTTGTTAATGGGTAATGCAGGATTCATATCATCAACCGTACTATGTTAGGCGTCGCCCGCAAAAGCTGGCTGCGTTTCAGAAGATGCCCTCCTGCAGATGAACGGAGCGGAGCAGTTCTACCCAAGGGATAGTTCTCTAAATCAGGGTCCCTTTTTAAGGGTCTTGTTAAAAAGGGTCCCGTAAAACTTGGGGAACCTAAAAAGGGACCTCAGTTTAGGGAGCTACCCAAAAAAGAAGAGGTTGACACAGTCGCAGCCCGGGTTGGGGGCGAAGCTAGGTGTCGCTTTGGCTACCTTTTTGAAACTCTCTTGGCCCAAACCTCATATAGAATAGAAGCTTGAGTATGTCGTAGTACTTTTCGAAATCGTCTTGTAACAAGATACACCGAACCAAACCCCTATTCCAGTATGACTCCCAGCACCCACACCTCAGTCAGGTACCGTGCTCGACTTGGCCAGAGAATCATGTGCACCTGAGCAGTCTCTCGGCTTGAGTCATCAGGTCCTCAGCGAGACTTCGGCATTTGAAGAGTCAAGGCCCCTGCAAAGCCTAAACACTACTCAATGCCTGTAACCTCAACTGCGAGGCCCGCAGACATCCGCAAACCCTAAACCCTAAACTCCATCTAGGCTCCCTAGAAGTACCCTTTTGCCCTTACTAGAACCAAATAGTAGGAAAAAGGGTACCCTTATTATTAAGAGGCTACTGGGGAACCTAGCCATTAAAGAGCTTGCCCCAAGCTGGCTCTCAATCTGGGGTGGCTCAGCCATCGTTGTTCAGGCTATGTTAGGCTCAACTTAGGTTGGTTTCGCTTTTTTTAATCCTACTAGAATTGAAAAGGTTAACCTTTTTTGGGCTAGGGTACTCAGCCTATAAGGCTACGCCTACTGGGGGCTTTGGGCTTTAGAGTTTATAGACAAGGGGCCTAAATATTTGCCAACAGTATTTTGGGGGCCCAAAACCCTGTTCTAAGTATTAAGGCCCCTCCATGAAGCCCTTGAAGGGCGTCCTGGCCCATCGATGGAAGACCTCCAGCCCTGCATGCTCCGTGCTTATAGGGTTCGGAGATTAGGGTTTACGGTCATACCCCGAAACCTTCTTCAAAATGCTAATGATCAAGGCCTGTAGGTGGATTAACATGACCGTGTTGGCCGTAGATTCTTGTACAGACTTGTCGCTTTTCGAGGATTGTGTCGGCGATCGCATCCGACGGACAAGAACGAGATCGTCTATTGAGCTTCCTCCCTTTTCAACTGGGACTGATCTCGGAAGCATTTTAGATCTCTTTCAATATGATACCCATACCCGGTGCCCTCTTTTTGAAGGGGAGCACTCGGTTCCATGGGAAGGTCAGACAGCATGAGAAAGCACGAGACACTGCAATTCAGAATGCCAAAGACGGTACATATTCCCAGAGAACCCAATACCCCTTGATTAAGGAATATACTTTAAAGTATAATATTAAGGCCCCTGTAATTTAAGGTATATTCCTTAATTAAGGGGTATTGGGGTTCTCTGGGTTCTTCATTCAGCACCGCAAGTGTGACCTCCCCAGGCAGACTCATTTTTGCGTGAACGCTAATCCGAAGCCCTGCAAGCCCCTTGGTGCTTTGTTACCACAGTTCCCATATTATGGGAGGTAGAGATGGGGACCCAGAAGACCCTATCGCGAGGGGGTGGGGGGAGTCGATGAGTTTTGAAAAAGAGGGGCCCGAATAATTAGTCTCATTATTCCTCAAGGTTCCACGGTTTAGGGTTTAGGGTTTAGGGTTTAGGGTCTGTGTTTGAACGAAAATCGCCCCCCAAAAGCACCTCCTAATCCTAATTTTGAAGGCCTGACATTGCATCCGTAGCAGAGCACCAAGCGCAAGCACGACTGACGAGCATGCGAAAAAATGACCGCTGGCGTCCATGCGGCTTCTCCCTTTTGTCGTCTCCGAAAAGTGGTCCTTCGGCTCATTTTTAGGCTTTAAAGGGTTTACGGGTTTAGGGTTTAGGGTTTAGCTTCAGCATGCCAGAGCGAGGACCGGAGAATAACAGCAAGAGCAACACGCCCTATCGGTGTTTCGTTTGTTCGCGGCCGCGGCTTCCCGGCGAGACGTGGAGAAACTAGGGAACACATGCCTACATGCACACTGCCTTGGAGTTTCCCACATATCTGCAAAACTCGGTCGGCTTTCCGAAGCAGTAGCAGCCGAGGCTTAAAAAAACCCTAAAGGATGAACCGCGAGCTTAATGTAGGGGCCTAAATAATTACCTACACTCTTTTGGGGGGGTCCTTATTCTAATCATTGTATAATCTACCTCCAAACCCTATTCTAACCATTACGGCCTCTATATTAACAACCTGTACGTCTAGCTCGGTAATTCCTAGAACTCCATACACATGACAGCTATTGAACACGAAATTAGCATACCAAGTACATTCCTGGGTTTTGATGTACCGTAGTTTGTTGTCTTTTGATCTGTTCCTTGAAGGAGCCAATATGCAATAAAAGTCTGTACTTGCTTCTCCCTGGTTACTGCCGAACTCAGATTCTATGCCGGGGTGCTTTAGGTCTTGCCTGTGGGGTTCCTGTGCGAGACTACAGTTCCCGATCATTGTTCTCCGATGAAGGGTCGTAGATTGCTCGCCCGTGTAGGATCTGGTGGCTCAGGGTTTTGGAGTTGAGGGACTTTCCAGGTTGGGTTTCCCAGAAACTCCAAAACCCCCTAATTAAGGAATATACCTTAAATTATAACAGGGTCCCTCATATGATTTAAGGTAAATTCCTTAATTAAGGAATTTTTGGAGTCTCTGGGTTAGGGTACCAACACGTGGCTGCAAGCTCCACGGTTGCGCTCCCGAGTGTGAGGTAATCACCAGTAGCTACGCAACTGAGCAGGTGATGACGTTGACAGGATCGTATGACCTTCAGGTTACATGAGTTGCACTTTCATCATACCATGATTGGGATGTTGCTATATCCGTGCAAAGTTCCTGTATGATCATTATCAGACTCGGAACGTTGCCTTAGGGCCTGCATTGATGAACCTCCGCTCACGCTTGCCGGCCGCCAACGCCTTTTTAATGCAGGTTCCCCCTAACGGTGGGAATGCTGCAGGCTTGCGAGTCAGATTTGGGCTTAGAGGTTGCCAGTTTAAGATTTAGTGTTCAGGGTTTAGGGTTTAGGGTTTAGGGGGGTTGAGGGTTGAAGGTCAAATTTCAACACCCTAAGCCACTAAACCGTCAACCCACTAAGCCACCAAGTCCTAATCCCTGATCCCCTAAACCCTAAACCCCTAAACCCCACTCTCGTAAACCTAAACCCTAAACCCTAAACCTAAACCCTAAACCCTAAACCCTAAACCCTAAACCCGTGAGCCCTAAACCCGTAAGCCCTTGATCCCCTGAACCCCTAAGCCTGCCCTGAAGTAGACCCGTCCAGGCTTCTCGATCCTCCCTGAAGCACGACTCTCAGGGTACTATAGGGGCCTTAGTAAATAGAATAGGGTTTGGGGGTAATTATGGTATAAGTATTAAGGCCCCTACATTATCGTCAGGATTACTACACGCTGCGAGAAGGGCTACTTAAAGGGCTACTACACCTAGTTCCTTTTCCTTCTGGTTACTCTCTTTCGTTGGTGTGGGTTCCGATCCATACCATTGGTAAGCCTCGAAAGGCAACTAAACGGGAGTGCACAGACGCATGTTGTCGAATCCTGTATTGCAGAAGTTTCAGAAACGGTCTGGCATCGCTGGCCGTTTGTGCGACACAGAGTCGCAGTGGACGTCGTTTTTCTGGAATGCACTGGCCTGAATCTCGGAATACCTGCCCGGAAATCCGAAGATGCCCTACCAAGTTTAGGGTTTAGGGTTTACAGACCTCTAGAGCTTCAAGACGCAGATACCAGAAACCCCAGAGGCCAAGCCAAGCATCTCCTCTGCCGGGCTGGGTGTCGTATTGGGCACTGGGACCGTGGGTTTCGGAATATTTCGAGGAACTGGCATGCGGACGGAGCGTCCTACAAAGCTCTGTGCCGACGAATCTTGTGGCCTGAACAGAGCCCTGGAGCAATTTGCTCCTTCGGACATAGTGTCTTCATTTTAACTTACATCTGACAGTCTGTTGCCGGATGTTCTTTTATGCCTCTCTTCAACTCTTTTCATGTACATCTTGCAGCTTCGATCCTGCACAGAGGTTCCAGCGCGCGGCAGAGCAGGATACAAGCATAACACCTGTGGCGGGAAATCTTCACAGAAGGAATGGGAACTTCGTGGGTTCCGCTGCATATCCAGGTGCCCGGTGTATTTTTTCCTCTCTCTCTTGGCATGTTGGCAAGAATCCGCACGGAGATGCGCTTTTTCTCTTGACAACAGCATCGCCAGAATGGAAAAAGGCGAAGGGGGTACTGCTCCGGGATGTACTTGTTTTGTTAAGTTTTGCTAGCCAATTGCTCTTCAGGATTTCGTTTGCCCTAAACCCTAAACCCTAAAACCCTAAACCCTAAAACCCTAAAGCCCTAAAACCCTAAACCCTAAACTTAGGCCGCAGGGGGGATGGCCAGTTCTGCTTGATTTCCCGGTCTGGCTTGCTGCGAGAGGCCTGCTCTTCTTTACCATTGCCGGTGGGCAGCTCGCATGTTGGGGTTTAGGGTTTGGGGTTTAGGGTTTAGGGTTTAGGGTTTAGGGTTTAGGGTTTAGGGTTTGGGGTTTAGGGTTTAGGGTTTAGGGTTTAGGGTTTTAGGGTTTAGGGGGAACTATATCTTAGGGGCTGAGTAGGTGACCTTTAACCTTTTGGAGCATATTAAAATCCTACTCTAATTGAAAAGGTTAACCTTCTTTGGGTTAGGGTACTCAGCCTCTACGTAGGCCACCCACCCCAATCCATTCGAAGCCCAACCCCTCAACAGTCAGAGGTGTGAGCTCACAAGCCAGTCAACAACCCAAAGGGTCCACTGTACCTATATATTAGAATGTAGGGTATCCATTTTAGGAATAGTCATTAGGGTTTGGAAAAGTATCCCCTATAACAGCACCTAGGACCCTTTGGGCAAGTATTGCAACATGGCGGATGACCTAGCTTGTCGAATGTGCCAGCGGGCTACAGAAAACGTTGAGCCTTCCAACGGTTCAGTCTTTCTGAATGTGCTGTTGGCGAAGTGCAGCAAAAGTGTGCAGGCAAACCTGCCCATTGCGACCTGATGCTGAGAAGGGCTGGCGGTCTCGTGTGCCCACGGCATCTAGGCTTTGCGCAAGGCTTTCGCGTTAAGGGTAGTTATTGGCGCTGCAAGTGCCACGATTGATTGTCCATGAGGTCATTAGGATCCACGATGTACCAGGGTCACTGCGCAAACTGAGCTACTCAGAATCGTCGAGCTCAGTTGAATACATCAACGAATTACGTTCTTGTAGCCCCGTGGCCGTCAATTCCAATCCCCAATCGAAGTTTCAAGCTCCAAAAAGCTCGAGCAGCAGAAACGCTCAAACATATCGGTGATTGCGAATACACCCTTACGCAGTCCACATGAACCCTACACCCTGCACGCCAAAACCTAAAGCCCTGCATAGCCCGGTCTTCAGTGAACCCGAAGCAAAACGAAGCCAGAGCATGGCATGCTGATACGAGTTTTGGGTGTAGGGTTGTGGCTTAACTAATAATATATGTTCACTGTTTACAAACTAGTTAAAACGGTTTAAGTATCCGTTGCATGGGTGTTGCTGTCTAACATTCTGCTCCCCGTTTTGAGTATGGGACTCAAGCGTGGGGCCTTTCAAGCATAGTTTAAGCCATGGTCGGTGTGTCTACTTCTAAGGTTGAACCCATGGGCCCCTAACATGGGCCGTTTAGGGGATTCTAGGGTCCCTTAAGGGTATATATAGGGTATATAGTAGGTATATAAGGATCCCACCCTTAAGGGCCCATACTAGGGGCCCATGGTTTCAAACTTAGACTACTGCAGACGTGTTGTCTTAATTGTGATAGTACCATTGATGACCAGTAATTGTTCCTGGGGTTCGTTGCTGTGTTTTGCTATAATGTACCCGAAGACCTTGTTCGATTTATCAAGGCCCTGGTTTAATTAGAAATACACCTACCGCCAGGATAGAAAGCGGAAAGCCTTGCTGCTCCAATGCCGTCAGTATGGAACGCACGCCGAGTCTGTGAACAAGAACTTGTCGCTCTACGTAGGCATTTGCAGCTCTACCTGTGAGATTCAATGGGGTTGAGTAGGTAACCTTTAACCTTTTGGGGCTTTTATAATCCCACTTTTATTGAAAAGGTTAACCTTTCTGTAACCCTACTATAATTGAAAAGGTCAACCTTTTTTGGGCTAGGGTATTCAGACCCTAA
>CAJNDV010033018.1:0-12627 GCA_905221635.1 Symbiodinium sp. CCMP2456
ATCGAGCCCCGGGAGATTGCTCTTCCGGGTATCTTCACCTGTGTGAAGTATACCGGAGAGTCTCCTGTCACCTTCACCCGAGTGAAGCACACCACGTATTTTCCCTTGAGCTCCGCTACCACGTTGAGATGTAACCTGGGCGTGTACCCCCTCGCTAGGCGTACAGGAACACAGGCTCACAGGAGTCTTTTTTGCTACAGGCGCACAGCTGTAGATCGTACTCTGTTAAAACCTTGAGCAACAGGCATGGATACATGCAAGTGATACGTGAAACAGACGGGCACCTGGATGTGTAACATTCAGTGTTTCACCCCTTCCCCCCCCCCCCCTCCCCCCCCCCCCTGCCACGAGGCTTGGAGGCCAGTTCCAGTTGGCTGCGGCAGCTCCGGACCTGAGGCGTCAGCCTGGGCCTAGAGCTTTAGGACATTAGGACGTGGGGCTTAAGGTTTAGGGGTTTAGGTTTTAGGGCTTTATTGATCATAAGGACCCTTACTATAGTCTCCACTGTAGTTCCTCTTTTTGGTTTCACCAATTATATATTAAGGATCTCATAAGGTATCCCCAAAAAGGAACTAGGTAGGACATGGGGCTTAAGTGCTTCAAGCTTTGAAAGGTTTAGGGCTCAAGGGTTAAACTTTAAGGGTTTAGATGCTTAAGGATTTTGGTTTTAGGGTAGGGTGCGCCTTAATGACCATTCGGTTTTGACAGGTTTTGCGGGTTTTAGGCTTCCCTGGTTGGGGGGTGGGGTGGAGTGTGGTGGGGAGGGGGTAATGACGTCCACGTCGCCACCATCCCCATGAAATGATCAATATGCGGGCCATCATCATCATCATCGTCATCATCACCATTACAATCCTAGCTTTTCCTTTATGTCCCGCTTCAATACTCCAACCCAGCTGTCGACGGACCTTAGTCGGTTGGCAGACGCCAACAATTTTGACAATAAGCATAAATTTGTGAAAACAGATGCCAGCTGCACAGTTCGCATTCGGAAGGTTAGAAAACTCCCACGGGGTTTGTCAATTCGTGCTTCGACACACAAAACCCTGGTGAAAACAGTACTTTAAACGCATCCAGAACAAACCTTTTCCTCAAAAGTGAACACAACCCCACGTTTACAGCGCTTTTGCAAATCTGACGCACCCATGGACCGTGTCAACACAAGTGGAGATGCGTTAAGCCGTCTTCCGAAATAAAACCCCGCAGCCCCAACACATTTCCAAAGCTGTGCACTTTGTGTTTTGGCTAGACTGGGGTAGTGGCTCGGTGGCGAAACAGGTGTTTACGGTTTACGCTTCTTCAGTGGCATGGCCCGGGTTCCGACGAAAAATGATCATTACCTGTAGTCTCCATTGTAGTTCCTTTTTGGGGATACCTTATAAGATCCTTAATATATAATTGGTTAAACCACAAAAAGGAACCACAATGGAGACTATAGGTATGGAATTGTTCAGGACTTTGTGGGAGACACGCAGAAGCAGCAGGAGCAGTGGAGCAGTCACCACAGAAAGATGCTGGAAGCGCCTTCCCTCCCGTGAGTTTGACAAAGCATCAGGAAAAGTCCAGCTCAGAGGCTGACAATCATACACTGTTCTACATTTGCAGGCTAGTTTAGGGTTTAGGCTTATGAATATAGTTGCCGTATGGTATAGCCCAAAACCCTACTCTAATTTTTTCTTGTGGCGCATCTCAACCTGATGATGGGATGCAGTCAGCCATTCTCCCTGCCCCTTGATCAACCGAACATGTCGAGGACGAGGACCTTGGGCGAAACCAGGGGCCCAAGCCCCACAAGTGCCATCACATCATGCCCGAAACCACTCGGTTTTCCATGCAGTCTACTTCAAGCCCCAGCACCCAGAACCCTTAATCCTTAAGTTTTAATGAACTCCTCCACAGCACCTTTAAACACCTCATAGATTGGGGATTGTCCAAGAACCACAGCAAGAAAAGCTGCTACATAGGGCGGCCTCGAAGCGCCTCGGGGTCGAGAGCCTGGGTCAGTCGGCGACTCGATTGGCCGGCAAGAGCAGGGTTGCAAAAATTTTAGGTCTTAGGGTTTAGGGTTTAGGGTGGGCTGTACAAAAATGGTGTTTGCATGTATTCGCCATGGTTGAATTCAGTAGGAACACGCAGGAGTGCGAGTAGCAATGCCTACTAGCCCTGTTAGCGCCAGCAGTAGCCGTGGCAGTATGAGTGGCAGCAGTGGGAAAATAGTGGTACTGCTGAGCATTATATATGTTCGCACAAAACTCTCTGCAATCGGAACAATGCCCCGTAAGCCAGTACTTGCATTCTCGTATTGGTAATCCTACATCCTTTCCTCCATGTAGCTTCTCCCGACACCCAAGAAGAGTCTAGCCCCTACACCCTAAAACCCTCGACCCTAAACTCTCTGATGGTCGTTGAAGCGCAAAAGCGCTTAACTGGACCGAACCTGATCAGCCGTGTACGTCCAAAAGCTCAACTCCTCAACACAAACCACCCATAGGCTCCATTGTAGTTCCTGTTTTGGGGATACCTTATTACAGGATCCTAATCATAAACCACAAAAAGGAGCAACAATGGAGCCGGAGCGTATGGGTACGGCAAATCTAGGATTCTCCGATAAGCACTTGTTGTGACAACTGTTGGAGGAAGTGCTCCCGAAGGGCGCATCCTCGGATCTAACACGATCTTTGCCCAGCTTACTTGAAGGATCATGGGACGTAAGTAGGGTTATAACTAAGGTAACTATACTTATAACCCCAGTTAGGGGACTTATAACCTTACTTACTAAGTCCCATGGTCCTCCGAGTACCCCAAACCCAAACCTTTGTGTGTTATCGGAAGCCTGGTGAAATCTACGTCATGTCTTAGCTGCGATACTTGAGGCCAGGACAGGTGCCACTTTTCCTTTGTCCATCGCTGGAGGCGGGGAGGTTCAGGGCTGCCGCAATTCATGGTTGAAGCTGGAAGATATTTAGGGCCTAACAGGTTGAGGGTCTTGGGGCTTACGAATCCTCGTGCAGAGTCCTTTAGAACGCTTTCGGGCTCAGCATCCTGCGCATGTCGGATTTTGAGCTCCGGCGATGAACCACAAGTTCGGGTTCTCGCTGTGAAGTTTTCTTTCAGCGTGGTTGCGGCTCACACTTCCGGGTTCATGCTTGAGATTTGCTGAAGGGTTTATATGGTTTTACCTGAGTTCAGCTTGCTCCTGCAAGGTTTTGTCCGGAGACCGTATTGTCTTAGGGCGGGTGGTGTATCAGCAAGTGATCATGACATGTTGGCAGCTAGAAGAGTCCGTTCTAATTGGAATCCTGTGCTCCGACCTTCCAGTTGCTTCCTTGCACGATGGCGAATGACTCGGCAATTTGTTCGGTCTGAACAAATCTTAGGCTAAATGCCAAAAGAGACATGCGGATGACCTCCTCGTAATCGCAGTCACAGTATCAGACCGCTGTGTAGAATGCAGAGTTGCATGCGATAGAATTGGTAGAGGAGCCCACGGAAATTAAATCGCCAGGTGGAGCGCTTTGACAACGAAGCAACCACAGGCTCGAGCAAACGCATCAACTTGCTCACGTGAAGTAGAAAGAGGTAGAGTGAGAGAGAGAGAGAGAGAAAAAGCCCTTGAGAAAGAAAGAGAGAAAAAGAGAGAGAGAGCCCCATAACATATGGGGGGCCCTCACCGAGGGACCTGACCCGTCCCTCATGCCCGGGGGAAGAAGAAGAAGAGAGAGAGAGAGAGAGAGAGAGAGACGGGAGACCACCCGGGAGCAGGAGTTGACCTCAACCGAAGGTTATGTTATTCACTGCGTTCGGTATTTCCTGTCGGGTTTGGAGTTTTAGGACTCATTGTTTACAGTACTGCAAGTTTGGGACTTTCCGATAGTGCTTCTGTTAGGCTAGTGCCCTCCCTGAACAAGGACTTTTCTGGGCATCCCAATGCTGACACCCTTGCGACGTGATATGCGAACAGAATCATTATGACAATTATTCATTCAACGCCGCAACACAAGTGTGTATTGAAGTGTATGACAAGCGTGCAGGTATGTAACCATAGACCCACGCAGACGGTTTGCATGCATGCACCTCCTGTATTCGTGCATGTGTGTGTGTGTGTGCATGCATGTATACATATTTAGTACTGAGCAGGTGGGTATCGTGAACAGAGTAGAATCAGAACGCCGCCCAGCGGTCCATAGATGAGTTTGTGTCGATGATACTTGAACCGGTCGTCGAACCACGTGCTGCTGGAGCTGAAGGAAGGAAAGCACCCAAGACACCTCTTGTGCACCAGCGCGAAGAAGTGAACTAGTGGGTGCAAGAAGGACCCCTCATTCAATCCTGGAAGTGCGGGTGTTCTGCCGACCCTCAGTTTTTACTTTCTTCTCGGTGTATGCAACATTCTAAAGCGGAAGGCCCCTACATTCGCCGTCTACGTTTGGTTGTGGTTGTGGTGGTTGTTGTTGTTGCTGCTGTAGTTGCAGCGCTTCACCGCATTTCGTTTCGGATGGGCAGCCTCGGGAAAAGACTGGACAAACCGGAGGCAGCTCTGTTGACCGAGTGCCCGCATTTCTCCACGAGGACTTGGTCGGGGAAGGGGCCGGGCCTGGGATTTGGAGGTTCTCACGTGCCTTAACGGAAGTTTTCAGGCTGGAAGGGATCGGGCTTGATGGCCTCTTCGTTGCAACTGCTTGCACGCAGTCGACTCCGCAAAATCCTAAACTCAACCCTAAACCTTAAACCCACAAAACCAAAAACTGGTGACCTTCAGGCAGATCTGCTCACGGCTCTAGGACGGGTGTCGGCCTCAAGGAGCTACCAGCGGCTGTTGCAACAAAAACCTGTAATGTAGAAGCTGGAAGAATTACCGATGCTGCTCCTTAGGGTTTCTTAATGTAGCTAGACAAAAATAGACTATGAGAGTATGATGTACTCCAAAGCCCTATTCTAACTCTGAAGGTCACTAGAGTCTGCAATGGTCCATTCGTGTTGCCCTTGCATGCCTACTTAGCTGGCTCCTGGCTCTTCTTTCTTCTAGTCAAATATGTCAAGTTCGACTGGTGCTGACATTCTTGGAAGAGCCTTGGTGAACCTTGTTTAGCATGAGCTACCCGTCTCTCCCTCTCCCCCTCTCTCCCTCTCTTGCTCTCGCAATCTGCATATCTTTGTGCCTCCCGGTGTTGATGCCGTAACCTATCTGTCTGTCTGTTGGGATCCATCCCCTCGCATACACACTGATAGAGCTAGGATGAGGAAGGAATGCAGACAGAGACACTTTAATGCAGTAATTTCGAGGGCCCTCGTCTTGAGCTTATCTCGCATTCCGGCCTGGGCGGTCTGTGGTTGAGATTGAGAATCTGAGTCCCTGCGGATCTTCGCTCCTGCACGGGGCGGAATCCCTTGCTACACCGAGACGACACGTGCATTCTCCCTAAACCCTAAACCCTAAACCCTAAACCCTAAACCCTGAACCCTGAACCCTGAACCCTAGCCTTCGGACCCTCAACCAGGCCAACTTGAAGGGAGAGGAGGCCGAGATCGTCGTGACAACGCACGCGCCTCACCCTCTGTCTGCAGCAGGCAGACCCTAGTACTCCTTGCCAAACTTACACCATCCTAGAACAGCCTTGTAATTACTCAGAGACTCCAATACCCCTCAATTAAGGAATATACCCTCTATCTTCTTAGGCTTCCCATTATAATTTCAGGTATATTCCTGAATTAATTGGTTTTGGAGTCTCTGGGTAGAGCACCGGAGCTTCTTGCCTGGATCTCATGAGGTTGCAGCGGGTGACGCCGGGCATGTTTCATCTGCGTCGCTGGGGCATCAGGTTCAGAAATCCGAGCTTCGGCATGACTTTCATGTGGGGCCACATCGAAGGCTATCTTTTTGTAGGGGCCGTTATAGTTGCCTATACTGTTTTGGGATGTTTTGGGGGGCTCCTTATTATAGTATAATATACCCCAAAACCCTATTCTAACTATCAAGATCCCTAAATTTTCTCTGTGCCTCGGCTCCTGGCTGAGACGGCAGGTCGCTGCTGACCTCGCGAGGCTTCACCGACAAGCATTCAAACCCCCGTAAGGGTTTGGGATTTATGGTTTAGGGTTTAGGTTCAGCTGAAGTTCCACTGAGCGGAAGAAGTTTTGCGGGGCCGGTTCCAGCACCATGCTATGCTGAGACTCAACACAGCAGCATGAATGGTACTGCTGTTACTTGTGTACTGTTGTTTTGTGAGAGCACCATAGCCAAGGTGCAAGCAATCTTTTTTTAACATGCAAGTTCCTGCTGCTACCCGTGCCATTATTGACACCACTCTGTACATTCTTGAAGTTACGACTGTGTTTGCCGGAAACGCACCCAAACGGTAAAGTTTCGGGTGGGATATCCTGACTCTATTGGCTTACAACACACACTCGTTGTTTTAAATGTTTGCTGGGTCCGTATACTTTCTTGTCATGGACAAGATAGTAACTCATCGTATAACAGCAGCCGTCACCAGAGTCGCCCACATCGTACAAGCAGCAGCAGCAGCAGCAGCAGCAGCAGCAGCAGCTCGTCCTTGTCCTTGTCGTCGCTACGCTCGTGGTCGTCGTGGTCGTGCTGGTGATGGTGGCACTTGCTGCCCGATTCTGCTACAAGAAGCAGCAATCACATATCATGCTCCGAGCATTAAGCATAACGAAAAACCTGATGACAACACTCTCGTAAACCTCTCGCTGCTCATCCTAAACCCTAAACCAAAAACCCTAAACCCTAAACCCTAAACCCTAAACCTTAACATCCAAGTTGAAGGCCGGGCGAGTCGGCTGCTTCGCAGGTCTTGGTCGCAGCGCCCTTGGTTACCAGCGTAGGACGGTGTGGCTTAGAGGGCGGCTCAGGGCTGTTTAGGGCCTAGCCGATAGGGACTTAGTGGCAACCTTGTCACCTGAAGTCGCCAAGGTGGCCAATTTGGCTGAGATTGGCCTGGGCACGTGGAGATAAAAAGTGGCACGTGAGCATGAGTTCGTTCGGCACAGCACCACAACTTGTTCATTTTTCCCCGTCCCCCTTTTGGTCTTTCAGGCATGTTGCTGTCGGCGAAGCCTTGGGTTGCTTGGCTGTGGTTCCATTCAGAGCATCCGGCTGAAATTGTTGCTCTTGTTTCAGCCCTTCTTGGGCGTATGATCCAACAGTGTGGCAAGGTTATGCCTGCAAAGTTCGACAGAAGGCCATGGGGGTGTGGAAGCTGGACAAGTTCTCGACCCAGCTTGATGCTGCCAGTCTTTGTGCTGGCGTGACTAGCCTCCGTGATTCTTCCACGTATTGGGAGGCCGGCAAGCCATGAATGCATTGCATCACAGTGTCTTTGCTTCAATGTCGCTGAGGTGTGTGGTCGTGATATGGAAGTCGCCAGGGATGGAACTACCACCGCCGGCGCAGCCCGTAGAAAAGAAAGGCAGTTGGAAGACTCACTTTACCAATCACAGCGCTGCCTCTATGCACGTCCAGTCGTTGGGAGGCACGCAGCAAGCCGACAAGAGACAGCTGAAGGCCATTGTGGCAGGGGTATGAGCTAGCGGCTAGCAAGAACTTCACTTGAGTATTTCTGGACTAGTCATCGTTTTGAAAGCAGTAAGAACAACAATAATCGGGAAAAGAACATGGTGCCGACAACAGGTAACAGTCGACACCGCACTAACACAGCCATTGATCCAATGTTCAGCGGCAGCTTGTCAGGCTAAATCTTTTGTAGACTTGTCAGAGTCATTACTGACCTTGGGTTGACTTCTGCAGCTCTAACCCCGCGCCCTGAGCTTGATGCTTGAATCCCAGAGCGCCCACGAGAGTTACAAGAAAGCTGTGCCTCTTCTGAAGGTGGATGTTGGCCACTAATTAGAAGCCCTGAAACACCCAACACAAGCAACCCCTAACCAAACAGCGCTAAATCCTAAACCGAACAGCCAGAAACCCTAGACCAAACGACCCAGAGCTCCCAAAACCCTCAACTCTAAACCCAACAAAGCCTAAGACCCCTTAACCCCAGCCTTTCTAGCATCCCTCACAGAACTCCTATCGTAACCTTTGAAGTAGTAACCCTAAGCCCTAAAAACAAACAACACCCAAACCCTTATAAGACTCATTCATGAACGACAGAACTCCTATCGCAACCCTTGTAGTAGTAACCCTACACCCTAACTCTAGAAACAACCCACAACCTAAACCCTTATAAGACTCATGATAGAAAAAGTAGCCCTAAACCCTAACCCCTAAAACAAAAACCCTAAACCCTCATAAGACCCCTAAGAGAAAAAGTAACCCCAAACCCTAAAAACAAAAAACTAAACCCTTATAAGACTCCTAAAAGACAAAGTAGCCATTGTAGTAGTAACCCTAAACCCTAGACTCCTAAAAGACAAAGTAGCCCTTAAGCCGTAGCCCGCAGAACTTCGTTCAGGTCCTGGAGCCCCTGGAGATGGAGGTGAACGGCTTAGAGTTTGGGGTTTGAGGGTTTAGGGTTTGGGGTTCAGGGTTCAGGGTTTGGGGTTTTGGGTTGGGGTTGGGTTTTGAGGGTTTTTGTCAGGGTTTGGGGCTCCTGCCAGGGATTCTGCGGGTGTTAAGACGGGTTTTGAGGGCTTTTTCAAGGGGAGTTTAGGGTTTCAAGTGTTTTTGAGGCTTAGGGGTCCTTCTAGAGTGAGGGCTTTGAGGGTTTGCAGGCGGTGGGGGGTTTTGAGATTTTGGGTTCGCTTGAGGGGTAGGGTTTAGGCTCGGGTTGGGGGTTCGCGTTTAGTAGGGTTCCTTGAAGGGTTTAAAGGGTTAGGGTTCCTTTAAGGCTTTTAAGGGTTCTGTACGGGGTGGGTTTAGGATTGCCGGTCTACACTTTCGGGTACTGTCCTCGACCCGAAATAATCGGGTGACCGACACATCACAACAGCTTTGAACCCGCAAGTGGCGGCAATGAGTTGAAGGTAGTGGTGCTTGGTCTTAGGATCACTGCGATCATCACGCAGACAAACACACCAGGAGGGCTCCCAGCTGAAGCAAGTTGTTGCAGCCGTGCGCGACGAGTTCTTGCCTCAGAGACATCCCTTCGAGCCGCCTGCTCTGTCGTGGCTTCCGGACAAGGCTGCCAGGATTGGGCAAGGATGAGCAAGTTGTGGCGACCACGCTTCGGAGGCTTTGCACGTGAGCGCCGGCATCTCTGTTCGATGAAATCGAATGCAGGCGGCTGACAACAGACTTCGGGACAATTTGGCACGTCATCGCAGGCCGGCCTCAGATAAAGCTTGTGAGAAGCAGATGTGCATATCTTTGCGCACCATCAGGGAACAAGTTCGTCGTGGAGGGAGCTGAGAACAGCCGCAGCAAGTTCCATGTCGGGGCCTGACAGTCCGATTTGGTGGACTGGTAGGCACTGAGAACAGATAGACCAATACAGAGAGAAGCGGTCTGGTGGCGATGTACCATTCCAGCTCGAGGCCAGGAAGAAGACAGAGAAGGAGTGCAACAAATGAGAGGCAGACAGAGAGCGAGGCAGCACAAGGTGAAGAGAGGAGGCGAGGGAGTGAGAGTGTCTCCACGGGCGAGATCCGAAGTCGAACTTACAGCATGTGGAGAGGGTTGGCTGGCTGGCCTCGTTTACCCTCGTCAGCGAGCCCCGCAGAAAGAAGCGAGAGGAGAGGTGAGGAGGGAAAAGGCAAAGGAGGGATGCAAGTGTGCACTCCGATGCCTCCACACCGGCCACGCTGCCTCTAGTTTGGAGCGAGGTACAGATCGGCGAGATGAAGGTCCTCGGATTTCAGCATGAGCAGTTCAGCGAGGGGCACCTTAGTTTCAAGGAAATCCTGTGCACGAGCCAGTTTAATGCTGCATGGGGATTTGCGAGTGGAGAGTTGGACCTAGGCTGCTGCCGCACTTAACCCTGGAAAACCTCATCGCAGGTGCCAGTCTAAGCTCCATATGGGTAGTTCTCTAAATTAGGGTCCCTGTTTAGGTCCCCAATATAGTCCGGCACCCTTATAAAAAGTACCCTAACGGGGACCCTAATTTAGAGAACTACCCATATGTGAAATCTTTTGCTGGAGGCTCTTTGGCTGCAAGGTTGACTCCGCTCAGGTCTGCCATATCTTTTAATGATCTTCCTCTGCTTCGCCTACATGGGCCTTTCATCTCTCTGCAAGGACCCATGCTTGCAAAGCAGTGGCACCTTGTCCCCCAGAGGGGCGCAGTCGTAGGGTGGACCCGCTATACCCTAAACCCTAAACCCTGTAATAAACCCCAAACCCTAAAGGCCATAAGCCCTATAATAAACCCCAAACCCTAAAGGCCATAAGCCCTATAATAAACCCCAAACCCTGAAGGCCCTAAACCCTAGACTCTATAAACCCCAAACCCTAAAGGCCCTAAGCCCTACCGCGTGCTCAGGAGGGAGAGCCCGATCCGACGTCTTCGCTCCTGCTGCAGCTGAAGAAGAGCCTGTCCTGCCGGCTCTGCTGAGTCGAACTATAGTACATGGTGTATCTATCTATATTATATATATATATATATGTATATATATATATATATATATCTGTGTATATGTTATGTGTATATGTATATATACACGTTGTGTTGTATATTATATAGTATACGTTACAGGCCATATGTTATGACTTCTGTGTGTTCTGAGCGCTTCGAATGCTCATGCTTAGCCAGACACTCTGTGCAAAAAGTAGCATCCGCATCGTCCGCGGGCTGAAGCACCAGACTTTGCGCACCTGCTTGTTTGTAGCGCTGTTGATGACGGTGAACCCTAAACCCTAAACCCTAAGCCCTAAACCCTAAACCGATGTGACACGCTGACATGGCCAGGTGTGTAGACGACTGGGAAGCATCCCTTCGCTCCGTGGGGGCCTGGCACTGAGTTCACATCTTCGGGGTGCCTCGCTCGGACATGGAGATCTTTCAGAGACGCGTCCTGAATTCGACTGCCGTAAGGTCGTGGTTTTAATCTTCTCGGTTTGCTACAGGAAGATGCACTTGCTGACCGGCAAGAGGAAATCTGCGTAGGAAAAGGGTCCGTGCCTGTGTCACTCCTTGCCTGCGCCTCTTGTGACAGTCACAGCTGGGTCATGAAGGCTCCTTTCATTCACTCGCGGCTTGACATCTCATCGCACTCGCTGCTGTCATGCGCATTCGGACATCCATGACTGGGCTCTCAGCAGCGTCATATCAGAGCTGGAGCACAGCAGGACCTGCTGCAGCCGACCAGGGCAACCTTTGAAACGCCGAGCGACTTTCGGACTTAGGAGACATGTTTTCCGCGGGCTGGAAACCCGATCTTTGTGCCCGTTGTAGTCCCCAACATGGGGAGCACAATGGGCAGAGCCATCTTGAGTGCGTGCCTTCTTCCGCTGTGCGTGCTGCACTTGCAGGGTGGCTTGGCAAGCTGGATACGCCTGATGCTTGTTGTTGCACTTATGTTTCGATTGCTTACTTAGGTTGTGGCAAGCCGAAAGAAGCCTGCATAAAGGGCGACAAGGCTTGCAAGGAGCTGCAAGAGCTTCTTCGCCTCTCGACTGCGCGAAGCTTTCGTGCCACGATCATGATTGTCGATGTCGTTGCCACTGATGCTTTCTGTTGCCAAAGTGAATAATTACTACTAATTACATGCCAACTACTAGTTACCGATTACAAAGTTTGTCCTTCCCATTAACCCTAGACCCTAAACCCTAATAAACCCTAAACCCTAAACCCTAAACCCTAAACCCTAAACCTAGACCCTAAACCCTAAAAGCCCTAAACCCTAAACCGCCATTGAAGAGCCAAGGTGAGACCGACCTCGACTGTCCCAAGCATCCGGACAGTCGATTTATCGGACCTCCCCGACTGACGGTCGTGGGGGAGACCTGCGCCTTGGCTAACATAGGGACTTTAGTAAGTAAGGTTATAAGTCCCCTAATTGGGGTTATAAGTATAGTTACCTTTGTTATAACCCTACTTACTACCTATAGTCTCCACTGTAGTTGCTTTTTGGGGATACCTTAAATAATCCTTACTTCGTAATTGGTTAAGCCAAAGAAAGGAACTACAATGGAGACTATAGTTAGATAATTACCAAGACTATTTTTTGGCGGGGTTCCTTCTCAAAAATATAGTATAAATGGCCCCAAAACCTTCTTCGAACTATTGAGCCTAAACCCTAAACCCTAAACCCTAAACCCTAAACCATATAGGAGATCGGAGAGGAAGGGCAGGGCTCATGTAGGGGCCTTGATAACTACTGAGGAGCGCCGCAAAATAATTATTAAGGCCCCTACATTACAGAAGCAGCAGAAGAAGTAGCAGTAGTAGACGTGGAAGTAGAAGTAGCCTAGAGTAGAAGCACACGTAGACATGAGAGATATTGTCATGATCATTTGTGTTGAAAGGTAGCGCCGTGGAGTTCCTGTACAAAGGTCCGGCTCTTAGATGCACAGATCCCCAGCAGCCAGCCTTATTCAGCAGCTCCGCTTGGCTCCTGTCCTCAGGTGGCTTGCCGATAGTGTACACCTACGCTCGGCAAGCAAAGGACTCCCTGCCAAACGCTGAGCGCGTGTTGTAGCATTCCGGCGGAAGTTTCCTGAACCTGAAACTGTATATATATTTTCTCTATGATCCCGGCTCGGCCGGCCCCCCCC
>CAJNDV010033018.1:25118-37367 GCA_905221635.1 Symbiodinium sp. CCMP2456
GTCTCCCACTTGCTGTTTGGGGTCGAGGCTGGTATAATCTCCCATAGTATATGTTAGTACAATTAAAGATAACAGAAATGATGTAACACAACATTACCTTGTAATAAGTTGTTATCAGTATATGATCACAGGCCACATATAGCATATGACATATAACCTATGACGTACAATAAAGAGTAAAATGCAAGACATTTATTTTCAAAGCTGCTATGCATACATGTATACATACATATTCTATGCAATCTACTGTCTGCTGTATACAACTTATTGTACAGAACAATATATGCGTATATACATGTATACATCTATATATATATATATATAATATAGGTTGCAAAATAACACGTATATATAACATGTTATATTGAGCGGTGTATATATATATATATATATAAGTATATCACGCACTATACAACATATGATACAACATGTATATTTAAAATACATAGTACAACCGCCGGAAGATGTAGCATATAAAGTGCACCAATATGTAACATAATATTTTCGAACATAGGATGACATGGTATATCGTAACAGAATAGAACCCAATACGTTGCAAACTGTAGAGGTCCTGAACCCGAAGTTCTCTGTGTTCTGAAGCAGATGTCTTTGCTTAGAGAGCTTAACAACAACCTGTCTTTGTGCACGGGAGCCCTTGATGTATGATTTCTCATGCAGCAGGCGATAGAAACCCTGGAATTTTCGGGACCCAGGCCCTGGTTCGTTTAGGGTTTAGGCCCCACTCAGTAACAGTTGGATAATATTCATATTATGGATATAATAGGCCCTTAATGGTAGCCCTATTAAAGACTGTTACTGTATGGGGGCAGTACCCAAGGTTTAGGGTTTACGGTTTAGGTGGCATTCTGCCCATAAATTACTAGGCCAAGGAGTCTAGACTTGGGTCCCGTTGGTTGGGGTGCAGGACATTCGTTAGGTATTCGGCACTAAACCACAGAACCAGTCGATTGGGCTCAAGCCACCAGGCTGACGGAAGAAATGATCTTGGGCCCTTTCCTAGCCGTGAGTTGGAAACGAGTGGTGGATGTTTCAATGCTTCGCGGCCTGTATAGTCGCCATAGAGGGCAAAAGACTTCAGAATAGGTGGAACGTTTTGGGGCACATGTGTGCACCTCCCCAGAGGAGGAATGGCACTTTGTCCTGGCAGCAGTGGTAGTGTCTGAATCAAGGATAGATCAAACAGCAAGAATACCCCGGGTCTGCGTTGGTTTGGAACCCCTAAAACACTAAACCCTAAACCCTAAACCCCTAAACCCTAAAAAGAGCTGCTGCTTGCTAGGCCTGGACGATACTGGCCACACCTTTTAAGGCGATCCTTGCAGCAGGCAGGGGGAGAATCTCTCTTCGCATACCACTGGGATCCGGAGCCACAGAGATCGAAATCTGAAAGGTTTTGCTGCGAGGCCTGCCCTGTTTTTGGCTGTAGGCGGTCGTCATCTGAGATTTAGGCGCTCCCCTGCCTGAGCACAGGAGCGATCTGTTATACCATCTATCTTTGCGTACCTTGGGTGCTGTTGGAGGTGCCTTTAGCTGCCCTGGTGCTTGAATTCACTTTCCTTTCTGTGTTTCACCGGCGCAGATGCAGAACCTCTCCTGGGGCACTCGTGGCATTCTGCCAGACATAAGCCACGGTCATGGCGCCGAGTGGGTCCAGTTCTACTGCTGGAGGTGCGAGACTGGGAGACGCCTGTCTATCTTTCTAGCAGAAGAAGATAACATCAGTATTTATTGCTATTATTTTGTGGTTACTGTTGTTACTATGGTTACTGTTATCATTATTAGTACTGTACTATCTATTTCGGGTGCTACAAGCGACCTGCCGGAGGTACATAACTCACTCTGTTGCCACATCGCCCACTTGCGTGGACTACGAGACTTCCAACGATCTGCCTTGGTGAGCTGAGCTCCGGAATCCGGTGGTGCAGATCTCACGAGCACCTTGCAGTGCGGGAGGTACTTTCATGGGGAGAACAGCTTGTACATGAATGCGACCTGGGTGGCAGCGCAAAAGATTGGAAGCCCAACTGGCACGAAACTCAAGTGTCAGGGATGAGGTTGGAGTCATATACTGGCAGAAGCGAGCCAGCTGATGAGGTGTTGATCCCTGTGGCGCCACGGGGTACACCACACCGATGTGCCCTTCCTAGCTTTGGCTCGCCTGCTAGTGCAGTGGAGGAGGCCACGTGCCACGCATGCTGTTTAGTTCCCATTCGCGCCAGGTTTCTAGCTATCAATGGCATCGTGCTGGCGGCTGGCTTGCCTTCTGCTTAGGTTCTGTCTGAGGCAGTATTGATAGCAGGGCAGCAGGCACCGTCATTGTCCTCCTCCGCCTCCTTCATCATCACCATCAGCATCATCTGGTATTCGTTATCACAACTAGTCATCTTCCTCAGTAGCATCATAAGCAACGTGAGTAGTGCTCAGCATCATCACGAGTAACAGAGTTACGGGCAGCGCAACCGGTAGTGAGATACAGGTCCGGATCCAGCTAAGCCTACTACTACTACTACTACTACTACTATACTTCTCCCGACGACGACAACTTGTTATATTGCAGATAGTGCTGCTGCAGACAGGATAGACTGCGCAGACTGCCTGGCTCTCCAAGGGTTGGGCTGCTCTTCGGGCTCTCCCTGTTGCGATGGTGCGCCGAATTGTGCCGGTGGTCTGTAAAGGCAGCTTCTTCTGGCACAGAACCAGGTACCTCACCGTGGCTGGGCCCCTGTGGAGTGCTTTTTTCGTGGCTCAGGCAGGACTCCGTGCAGAGTGTTTACTATTACTATTACTGTTAGTTAGTATCACTATGACTATTACGGTTCCTATCACTGTGACAAGAACTATTCCTATTAGGATTACCATTACTATTCCTGTTGCGAATACTATTCCTTTTCCTATTACAGTTACTATTCCTATTGCCATTACTTTTCCGATTAGCTGCAGTGCTGACTTCTTCGCTCAAGGTGGCACAGTGGCAAATCTTCGGCCCGCTCACAGGGCAGGTGTCTGCCTCTGGCCTTGCTAGTGCTACAGTCACAACCATACACATAATGATAACGAGAAGAGGAGCACAATGCAATGCTGGTAGCAATTTTAAGAGAATAAGAATCGAACAATAAGAATAATAAGAAAAGCCTCATGGCTCACTTGTGGTGAAGCTTTCCACCACCTCCCAGGCTCTGATAGCTCCGGGCCTGCTGTGCTGCTGTCATGGTTGCCATGAGTTGCTTTGCAACTTTGTCGTTAGCTGAAGCAAACGCATGGAGAAGCAGGCGCTTTACGGAGACCGACAGTTCATGGGTGTGGCTCTCGGATGCTTCTGGAGCTTTGCAGAGCTTGGCGTATTTTGAATGACCATACGCCGCAAGCATCGCGATCGCTCGATCTCCCTGCGGTTACTTACCAAAACCCAAGATCCATGGCAACGATCAAGCTACGAGGTGTTCCACCTTTGCATATTCGGTGCCGTGCTAACGCTTCCGGTGTATGTCAGGGTCCAAGAATCAGATGACCGTGCGATCGTCGAAGCTTGACGCATGTTGCAGCCGAGGATATGCTAATAAAGCTCATGCACTCCTACTACCGACGTTCCTTGCAGGCTTGCTAGGGCGGGAAGCGCTTTCTTTCATCACATTTGCTCGTGTGAAGCCCACCAGTTGGCCTACTTCTGTGACGGCGAAGACATTGACTTCACTGCCACAGCAGAGTGTCTGAATCTCAGCGCTTTTCGATGCCAGTGATCGTCGGAGTTGACATGACAAAGATTGCTTGCATACGATGGTTGCCAGAGTTCCTCTTCCAGGTGTCCATCGCAGCCGAAGAAGCAACGTTAAGCATGCATGCCCAGCCGTAGCTCTGAGCTTTCATGCCACCTGAAGAATCCTGAGGTCCATACTGTCCCCATCTTTTGCTGGGGGCGTGTGTTAATGACTTCAGAACGCCTCAAGAGGACTGCTCAGGATTTGGGATTACAGGTCTGGGAGGCGTATGGGGTTCATGGGGTGTCGGGGTTCAGAATTTAGATGATTTAGGCTTCTGTAAGAGGTTCAGTTTATGCTGCCACACTTGTGGCCGATTGATCAGGAGAAGCTCCTCTGCGATTTTACACTCAGTCCTCTATATCTGGGCTGCCCACGCACAGGCCACGGCTGTTTCAGTCCTCCGTGCGCCTGAAAGCATGCGGTGCTCTCCAGGTTTCTTTTGTACGGACTCCGGGATGAGGCAAGCCGATCACGATGTCCAGTCTCACAAGCCGATAGGGCCCTCGACGTGAGCCATGAGAACTGATGATCGGTAGCTGCTCTGAAGGGTTCTCAGCCGTGGCTCCCTCGCAAGGCTTGGCTATGCAATGTCCGTCTCCGCGGCTGGCTGCTGAGACGAGCATGCTTGCCTGTGTCTTGTTACTACAGATGTCGTAGCAGCCTGCCGGCAGCAGCAGTGGTAGTAGTAGTAGTAGTAGTAGTAGTAGTAGTAGTCGTGGTGGTGGTGGTGGTCGTCGTCGTCGTAGTAGTAGTAGTAGTCTACAGAAGTATTTCAGTAACAGTTCAGTAGTCGTAGGAGCAGTTGGAGTAGAAGGTGTAGTAGTACAGTAGGGGTAGTAGTAAGAGCAGCAGTCGCAGCAGCAGCGCAGAAGCAGTAGCAGAAGCGCAGTAGGAGTAGCAGTAGTAGCAGCAGCAGCAGTTGTTGTAGTTGCAGGAGCAGTCGCAGGTAGTAGCAGTAGGGGTAGCAGAGGTGGCAGTACAGTATAGGTAATCATCATCTTCGTCGTCGCAGTTGCGGTCGCAGTCGTGTCGTAGAAGCGGAGGAGGGGGAGGAGGAGGAGGAGTTGCACTGGTAATAGCGGATCCAATAGAAGCAGCATTCATGAAGTACTGTAGTTCTTGTCAGCACTCTGCCCACGAACTACTGGTAGCTACTATCGCTGGATGTCATAAGTTACAACGCCCTTGAAGGCTGCACCTGACACCTTCATGCTCACCAAGTTTGACGTGCCGCCCCCGCTGCAGAGTCAGAGAGCTCTTTTGCTCTATAGCTGCGAGATGTTCCAAATGGTGTGGCAGCCAAACCCGCCAAACCCTAAAGATTTTAGGGCCATAATGACCTAAACCCTAAACCCTAAACCCCTAAACCCTAAACCCCTAAGCCCTAAACCCCCATAATGACCTTTACCCGAAACTCCGAGCTCATCTTCGGCAGGTGCTTCCCATCCGCTTTGTTCTTTCTGTCTTCTCGCTTCGCTTGGGTGACTTTGTCCCTTGGCTGCAAGGAGAATCCAGGCCCAGGTCTTCCTCCGCATCGATCTCATGGTGGTTTTCTGGAGTGTGATCATAAATTATTTATTTGTGTTGTCCATTGTGACTATTTCTTATAGCTCTTATGACTGATTGTTTTTGACGGCTTCGGGCTGGTTGATGCTTCTCACTGTCTCAGGTCAGGTTGGAGCCCGACGGCAAAGTGGCCATCAAAGCCCCGTCGCTCAGTTCGCTGCACAGAGCGCGGAGCTTTCGCAGAGCGCAGAAAAGACCCAAAACCGGAGTGCCAAGCCAGTATTAAACGGCCTGAAACCCACAAATCCGTGAAAGGTGGGCAGAACAGTTCGTCGCTTGGAGGAGGCGCCGCCGCTCTGCCGGGTTGCCCCATGTGTGCCCTTCTCTCTGCTTGTGAACAATTCTTCACAAGGGCTGCTAGAAGTTTCAGTAAAATGCCATTAAACCCTAAATCCTAAACCCTAAAACCCTAAACCCCAAAACCCCAAACCCTTAAACCCTATGAACCCTAAAACCCTAAACCCTAAAATGCCGTTTCAATAAGGGGAAGTTTCCTCTATCCCCTTTACTGCCGATTCAAGAGGCCGCCGTTCATAGCTCTACTGGAGGGCATGCTGAGCAGCATGGGCTTCAGCCTCAGTATCTTTAGTAGTAGGGTTTAGGGTTTAGGGCTTCAGCCTCAGTATCTCTTAGCCTGGAATGCTCGATGAATGCCTTGACCCTCCAAGGCAGACTGCACAGTACCTAGCCCAGAGAATGTTGGACCGTGCCATTGCCGGAACCTCAGACCGTGCGAAATCATGAGATCTGTTGATATGTCATGTGATTTTGTAGGATAGTATAGTATAATATAGTAGACTACAGTATAGTATGATTATATTCTATTATCATATAGATAATGCTGTTGTCCCATGCGTTCGAGAAGCGCTGGTCGTCTCGGTGGCCTAGGTGGCCTTGCCTTTTATCGGCTGCCACCTCCTCTTGGTGTTGGGGAAACAGCTGGGCAATGCTGGCGACTGCTTCTCCTACGGCGTCGTACTGCAGGCTCCAGAGCTCGGGGTTTAAGAGACGAGGCCGAGGCATATTATTATATGGTATGATACTATGTGATATGAATATTATATAATACTATATACGATCATATTATTAAGGGGCTACTGGGGAACCTAGATTTGTTTCTTCGGCTTTCTCTGCGCCCTCCTGGCACAGATTGGCTTATCGGGGTTCGTGGTCGTGCAGCATCCTCAGATGCAATGCGCGACAGCTTTCATCGTCACCTTCAGCCATTCCAAGGCTGGTGCTGAGCTTCTTCGCTTTTGCTCCACAGATGAGGCACCGAATAGATCTCTGAGCTCGGACGCTTTTCCGTGGCTGTGAGATGTGCTCTGACAGGTGGCTCATGCGAAGTCCCCTGATTCTGCAGTTTCAGATGATGTTCATGCATCGGCACCAGGCACTTCCATTTCGCAAGCATCAGAAAGTGGCCATGAACGCATTCCTTTCCTTACAAACCGCAGGCCCTAAACCCTCAACCGTGCAGGCTGCGCGGCCACCGCCGTATGTTTACTTGTCGGATGGGGGCCTCATCGAGTGCTTGGGCGTGCTGATGCTGCTCCGGAGGTTCAAGCGTGTTGCAGTGGACGAGAGCGAGACAAGTTTTCCAAGCCATGCAGGGGCCGGAGTAATTACAAACAGTGTTCCCTCATAGCCCCTAAGGGCCCCTGATATATAGCTACAGAATAATATCACCAAGAGCCCTGTTCTAATTGTGAAGGCTTCTATGATGTCATTGCTACATAGGGCTCCCATCGGGTACTCTTTGAAAGTCTTCGACTGGATGCATTTCTTGTGGGTTCTGCCTAGGCTCATGTGCTGTGGAGTTTGGCTCTGCCCCCTTAACCCTAAACCCCGAAAAGACCCTAAGACCTAAACCCCTACAAAGGCCTTAAACCCTTAAACCCTAAACCCCTAAAAGGCCCTACAACCCCTAAAAGGCCCTGAACCCCTAAAGCCCGAAGCCCCGGAAGCCCTGAACCCTAAACCCCAAACCGAGACAGCCCTAAGCCCTAAGCCACCGTGGCCCTAAACCCAGACATGCATCACCCGTGAAGCCACGGCCTCGGAAGGCGCATGCCACTCATCCTTTGTTCGGACGCTTGCGAGGAGCGGAGGGCTTTAGGGTTTAGGGTTTAGGTTTAGAGGTTTAAGGGTAAAGGATCAGAGCTTGATAGGTACTGCAAGGAGGATCGTTGGCTGCTATACAGAGTATATAACATAAAAGGCCCTAGACTCAGAAGACTTAACGATGCATTGTGTTGCAGCACAGAATTTGAAGCCCCGTCCAGTCGTGGTGCCCGGAAGAAGCTGCTTGAGCGTACATTGTGCGAGTTCCAACTATGAAACTCGTTAAGTGGTATTTCCCTCACTCTTATGTTGCAATCACTATTCTGTATGAATATTATTGTAGATTAGCTGGATACTTCTTATGAGTTCGTACTATGTCTCACCATCTTTTATTGCTGCTTCTTCTTACTGGAGCTACGGATTTTCACAGTATTTCACCATTGTGGCATCTGGCCTGCCATGTTCAACCTGCGAGGGTGGGCACCGACGCAACTGCCCTTGCTTGGACAGATGGCTTTTCGTGGAGATGAGAGCAACGGTCAGACAGGTAGTCGTAATATGGATGATGATACAAATCCTTCATTACCCATAAGAAAGAATTCCCACAGTTTAGGGTCTTCAAGGTAATGCAGATGTATTTCATCAAGAGTATGGATGATAATAGTCTTACTGGCAGTTGTGACCTGAAGCTTTGGCTCTTCTTGCTCCGTGCTCAAGCCAAGTCGATCACAAGTCCTCACCGATTTTACGCATTTAAGGGGGTTTCCGAAAATAGGGGACCCCAATATAGTACCCTAAATAGTAGGGTCCTTGTTATAAGGACCCCAAAAGACGGTACCCCTTATTTCCGGAAACTCCCGTTTCTGCGGCTTGAGGACATGAGCTTGACCTTGCGAGCACTTCGCGACACCATCGAGCTTGCCAGAGAGGAGCAGGGTCGAAGATCGTGGTTGACCGATGTTACCAGGGAGTCTAGATGGGAGTTTCCGAAAATAGTGGGGGGGTACTTTGTCTGGGGTCCTTGTAATCGGGATCCTACTATATAGGGTACTATATTAGGGTCCCTTATTTTCGGAAGCTCCCACATTGCCAGATTGACCGTCCTCTGCGTATGGTCAGAGTCCTTGCATTTCAGAAGCACCTTGAACTTTGCTTGTGGTTGTTAAACTCGGTGGCCCTTGTCGGGAAAGCTGCGTAGAGCTGACGCAGGGCCCTAGTTTCGAACAACACTCCTCTCTGCACAACTGAAGAAGGGACTCCACAATCTGTTGCGGTGAGGAACGGCTATGTTCCTTCTTCGACATGCATGACCCGAGGCAACGACGTCGATGTGCGTTCACATGTCTCACGAAATGTTTGCTCGCTGTCTCAGGTTTAGTGTCTGGGCTGTTGCCAGATTGTTTTCACCGCAGAGGTATTGGTACTTGTAAGACTGCTTCTGCTCAGCAGCAATCCTCGTCGTAGTAAAACAATCAGCAGTGTTTGCCTCTTCCACAACAACTATTACTACGACGACGACTACTACTAGACAGGTCCTTGCCCAGATCCCGATACCTTACAAACTCCATATAGCTGTTGGCCATGCAATTTCGGTCACGGGCGCAAGCTGTCCCAGAACCGCACTTTCACACCGGATGATAGAAACTATTACGTAAGTGATAAACGGAACACGGTCTACTCCGACATGGTGCAGCGAATGAAACACTTAAAACGGTCAGAACCATGGTCCCGATTCAGAATGCAGGCGCGACGTGCACTTGGCGATGGAAGAGTGGCGGAAGGGATGCAGCCTGAGCTGCGAAGCATCCATCACACACTCGTGTCCTCGATCATAACACTCTGGCAAAATCTCTGCAGAAACGGCTGTGTGACGCCTCAGGTCATTCTTCGTACCTGCGGCTCGGAATCAGGTACGAGCGCTTACCCGGTGAGGAGGTGGGTCGGCGCAGTCCAGCCTATCAGACTCAACAGTTCGGCTGACGCGCAGCTCGAAAGCCCAAAAAGGTTCCCGCAGCACTGCCCTCCAGGAACCCCTCGAGGGCGAGCTGCTGTACATCCGCATGCGGTTGGTGCCGTCCTTCTGTGGATGCCAGGGCTGTCAGTGCAGCTTGAGATTCTGTACAACTTACTATGCTTATTATTGTTGTCATTACTCTTATTATGTTTAGTAGCCTCATGAATTATTCTTCTTGTTGTTGTTACTCGTACCATTGCTTTTAACACGATGGTAGCCAAACTTGCTCTTGTAATTATTGACATTATCGCTACTAATAGTATTGCTACTGCTATGTTTTATGTTATTTCTGTTGTATGCACACTTTCGGCCCCGGCTGGGCCCTGATCGGCTGAGGCGCCTGGGGACGCAGCTCTTGAGCGGCCGATCTTGGAGAAGCCCGGACCCCATCTTTGCATAGTAGTTGGGGTAGTAGTAGCAGTAGTAGTAGTAGTAGTCGTCGTCGTCGTCGTAGTCGTAGTGGTAGTGGTCGTGGTCGTGGTAGTGGTAGTGATAGTGGTAGTGGTAGTGGTGGTAGTAGTAGTAGTAGTAGTAGTAGCAGTAATAGTAGTGGTAGTAGCAGTAGCAGCAGCAGCAGCAGCAGCAGCGGCAGCAGCGCACCAAGCCATGATCTGGTCAGTCAGGGGGTATGTCAGGATTTCCGAAACCACCAGCATCCACCAGCACTATATAGCTCTGTGCACTCGAAGTTGTCATGAGTACTGCAATTCCTCATGTTACAGAGCAATCGAAAGAAGCAGTAGGATCAGCAGGAGCACCACAGATGCTGGCATGCACACCCGACGCTTTTTTCTTAGGCAAGAGCTGCTGCAAGACGCGGAAACGCCGCGAGGAAGTGCTTTCAGCGAACAGGCAGATTGGGTAAGCGGGGCTGATGAGGCTACAGGATGACCGAGCGTGTACTCCCGAAGCTCCGTCATGCATGTCATGCTTACTGCTCTTGCCACCCTTTGCTTTTACAATACCACAACATCACCGATAGAGGATAAGCTCTAATAGATTCCAATAGTGCAACTGAGACCTACTTAGCTTAGCTCGCCTAGCTCATGTTCCTCCGCAGGCCTCACCAGCCACGCCGTCGCGACCACAGTGGGGACCAGACAACAGGCCGAATCGACGCTGTAGACATCGTCAGCAATATGTTTTTTTCGCTTTTCAGGCCCTTTCTGGATGAGACGATGGGGGATTCTCTCGAGGCTTCCGGAAGCAGCTACATCTCATGGTGTTGGCAGTCGAGTCGCCAAGTCGTCAAGGCTCCAACTTCCTCTCCGCGCAGCGGATATCGGCGCGACATGGACGGTGTTTGCTGCGAGGGCAACTGCTGCGGGCCAGGGGCACGGCATGACGGTCAAGTTCCCCACGTGAGATAAACTCTGCTGTAACGGCCGTTTTCGGAGTGCCGACGCATCTCCCTTCCCAGGTTGCGTCGATGTGGACGAAAGTTTCCGGACTTCGGCACCGGCAACCAGCCACTTGCGATCTTTATAGTTCAGCAGGGCACTCGTGCTTGCGATAAAGCTGAGAGCCAGCTTTTAAAGCAGTGACCTTCGAGTCGGAGAATCCCTGTCCTCGCATTGCCAGGTTCCTCCAGCCCAAGCACTTTGCCAACCTCTGCTTTCTCGGTGCGGAGATGTCGCTGTCGCAGTCCAAGTATCTCCAATCTTTGGCCTGCGTTTCTCACGAACCACTGCATTGCAAGTAAGTTGATGGCACCCACGTGCTACCATTAGCTGTAGCACAATGTGGGCCTGCCTTCATTCTAATATCTCTTTTTGTGCGGTTGTTGCCGCTGTGACGCTGACACAACAGTTTTTGCTAAGGCCAGCAGTTCGACATGCTGCGGCGAAGATGCGAGAAGCCAGGTAACGGAGAAAAAGGCGACCTTGAGCGTCTTCCGTCTAGTGAAAGCAGCGACACAAGTGACAGTAAGAGCACTCTTGCATACTGTAGGTCAGTGGTCAATTTGCATTCCGTATTGCAGCATCATCACGGACCAGCTTTAGCAGCACAGTCCTGATGCCCCCCTTGAACTCTTAGACAGATTGAAGTCATTGCAGTCGTCTAAATTCTGAATATGATGTTGTCGGCCCTAGAAGGTCCACGGCTGGTGGTGCTGGTTCTAGCCACTGCTCCCCTCCACTCTCCTTTTCCTCCTGATGTCACTACAGTACACCGGTTGCCATGAGGCATGACCATGACTCTCAACAGAAACATGTTCATGCTCTTCCTGTCTTGCTCTTGCCAAGGTTCAGGCTGTTGCAACGGCTCGTTCGGGCAACAGTCTGCGTCACACACCAGTACATACCAGTACAGTAGCAGTAGTAGTTAATTTAGCTTAGATCTATTTTATTAGTAGTACTAGTAGTAACAGTAGTAGTAGTAGTAGTAGTAGTAGTAGTAGTAGTAGTAATAGTAGTAGTACTACTACTACTACTACTACTGCTATTACTACTAGTACTAGTAGTAGTACGAGTAGTAGTACTCGTGGTAGAGGTAGTCGTAGTAGTAGTAGTAGTAGTAGTAGTACTACTACTACTACTACTACTACTACTGCTAGTAATACTAGTGGTAGTACGAGTAGTAGTACTCGTGGTAGAGGTAGTCGTAGTAGTAGTAGTAGTAGTAGTAGTAGTAGTACTACTACTACTACTACTAGTGGTACTAGTAGTAGTACGAGTAGTAGTACTCGTGGTAGAGGTAGTCGTCGTGGTAGTAGTAGTAGTAGTAGTAGTAGTAGTAGTAGTAGTAGTACTACTACTACTACTACTACTACTAGTGGTACTAGTAGTAGTACGAGTATTAGTACTCGTGGTAGCGGTAGTCGTC
>CAJNDV010033019.1:5622-16008 GCA_905221635.1 Symbiodinium sp. CCMP2456
TTAGGGCTTTGGGTTTAGGGTTGTGGGTTTAGGGGTTTAGGGGTTTAGGGTTTAAGGTTGTGGGGTTTAGGGGTTTAGGGGTTTAGGGGTTTAGGGGTTTAGGGTTTAGGGTTTAGGGGTTAGGGGTTTCGGGTTTTCGGGTTTAGGGGTTTAGGGGTTTAGGGGTTAGGATTTAGGCATCTTGGTTGGGGTCATAAGTACGTATAAGTTATGTATAACCTTAGTGACTAGCTGCCATGATCGTTTAAGTAGGGTTTAGGGTTTAAGGGCTAAGGGTTCATAGCACGTCGGGCTTTAAGCCTTGTTACTCAGGCCTCTTCTAATTATTAAGGCCCCTACATTACTCTACAACTAAGCAAGACTAACCGGACCCCAAGCCCCAAACCCATACCAACCCCAAATTTCAAGCCCTAAACCCTACACCCTGAACCTTAATGTAAACTAAAAGCCCGAAGCCTTACCCTAAGGGTCCATGCATCTTTATGACCCTGAAGTTCCTATCGTGTTTAGGGACTGCTTTAAGGCCTAAGTATATACTATAAGTACATGAAGCCCTAAACCCTAAACTATAGGTCATAGATTCATAGATCCCTGAAAGGATCCCTTAAAGGAACCGTTAGAGGAACCCATTTAAGACCTAAGTATGGATTTTAGGGTTAGAAGAGACAAGGTCAGGTCTTTGGTCTCTCGCTTAAGACCTTGCGCTTGGAGGGCACTGCGAAAGTGGGTAGTTCTCTGATTTCGTAGGGTTTAGGGGTTTAGGGTTTCGGGCTTAAGGGTTTAAGCCCCCTTCCAGGTCCCAAAAAGCACGGCACCCTCATAAAAAGGAGCCTACAAGGTAGGTAAGCCCCGCACCCTCACCGTCAACCTAAAAGACTAAGATATACCCCGAACAGCAGTATCCCTCTTTTCAGGACCCTCAGCCAGTTTCACCAGCAGCCCCTTAACATCACAGGTGCCCTTTTTCCCAGTCTTCCGTTTCACCCGCCCCCCGGAAAAAAAGTGCAAATGGTGCTTGGGAGCCTAGCAGCGGCAGCCCTACGTACTCTTCAGAACACCCACAGCTAGATCAAAGTGGTCCTCCAGAAGTGACCTTAGCTTCAATCATCTGCCGCCCTATGGGAGTTTCCGAAAAGAAGGGGTACCTTATTTTGGGGTCCTTATAATAAGGATCCTACTATTTAGGGTGCTATATTAGAGTCCCCTATCTTAGACCCCCACCGTGGTGGTCTCCGTGGTCGTCGTGGTGGAGGTCCAAAATACGGCCTGCCACGGAGTTTGGAAATAGTAAAGCATGTTTCGTAATCCCTAACACCTCCCCTAAACCCTAACGGCGAAATTGTAGGTCCAAAATACGCCCTGGCATGGCAAGGGGCTTGCCCGAGCGCTTTTCCGGTTACTTCCAGCCTAATTATAACGTTTAGGGTTTCGGGGCAGCCCGCAGCTTCAAGGGGTAATGTACTAGGTTTCCCCAGTAGTACCCTTTTGCCCTGTTTCTTTTTGGGTTCCTTTATTTAATAAACCCAAATAGTAGGAAAAAGGGCACCATTATCATTTTGGGGCTACTGGGGAACCTCGTGTAGGGGCCTAAATAGTTAGCATACGGTTTGGGGGCCCATGAATTACAATAAGGATCCCAAAATACTGTTGATGACATAAATCCTGCATTACCTTAGGGACCCTAAACTGTGGGAATTATGGTATATTCCTTATTATGGCTAATGCATGATATATATATATATATCATCAACCGTAATATAGTACTTCGTATACGTAATTATTTAGGCCCCTACATTGGGGCTATTGGTGTTCCGAAGCATCGGGGTCAGTAGAGCCCAGAGGGTCTAGGGTTTTCGGGTTTAGGGTTTAGGGTTTAGGGTTTAGGGTTTAGGGTTTAGGGTTGCGCACGAGCATTTCCGACGGTGCCGTGTGACACATCCACATCAGTTTCGAGGCAGGTTCAAGACAAGTACACTACACTCGAGGTTAGGGGGTTTTTGGGGCTTAATATGGGGGGCCTAACCAATACTATGTTGGGGGTTCCTATGATTATGGTATTAGGGTTTAGGGGTCTAGGCCTAGGGTAGCGTTTTGTAGTGCTTACCGCTATGGGGTTACTTTCTGGTTTGGGGGTTACGGCAATTTAATTGGGGCCTCCGGCATTTAGGGCCTACGGTTTGAGGGTTTTGGGGCATCAGTTTAGCATGCGAGAATGGACAGTGTCAGGCCGATACTGCGGAAGGGGTTTAGGTCTTTAGGGTTTCGGGTGTTCACGGTTTAAGGGTTCTGGTGGTTTCGGGTTTAGGGAGAGTCTAAAGCAAGGTTGCTGTTGCAGGCACGTCCCTAAACCCTAAACCCTAAACCCTGGCAAGAGAAGCTTGCCAACGTATGGACTCAATGTCAGGGACCACAGGTTCGAATAAGTAGGAACTGCAACCTCTTACAGGGTTCCTGTTAGGGTTCCTTTAAGGGAGGGTTCCCTTTTAAGCGGTCCTTTAAGGGGCTCTTTTATGGCCCGAAACCCCGTTCTGATTCTCTGATGCTTGGCGCCGCTACACCAGGGTTTTGGGAAGTGTACAATTGAGGTGTTAGGGATTACGCAACATAACTTACTGCTCCGAAACGAGGTCTTGCAGAATCTGCCAGCACAGTGCCCAGAACGAACCTTCGCGGCTTGCTCGAAGCCCAGTGTTGCGGTTGTCGCCGTGGTCGTTGTCATCATCTTCCGTCCACCGCTCTCCTCGGCTTCAGAACCGATGCTTGAAGGCTCAGGGGACGTAGTAAGTAGGTCACGATACGGGTCATAAGTAACCTTTTTGCAGTCTTGGCTTCTGCAAGTAGTATTGCCATTACTTCTGTGACCAGTTCGTATCCAGCTGAGATTATGACCATGTGCAAAGTCTGTACCGCGACTTCGTCACTGCTGCTAACGCTGCCACTCTGTCTCTGCAACTCCTCCTCCTCCTGCTGCCACAACCACTACTACGACTATGAGGACGACGAGGACTCCAACAACTACAGCTGCTCTTGCTACGACAACGGCCCTAAACCCTAAACCCTAAGACTGCTACGGCTACCACGACTACTACGACTACCACCATAGCCACCACCGCCACTGCCACTGCAGGCCTGACAGCTGCAACAAAAGGGTTGATTCTGCGTGGAGCGGGCCTGCCCTAACGGTACACGTACCAACAAATCATACATAAACCTTAAACCCTAAACCCTAAATTTATTCATAAACCCCCTAACCCCTAAATTCAAAATGATCGAAAACATGCTGCGTTCCGTTGCTACCATGCCAGAGACTTGGGCCCTTACTGCGCATTGCACACCGTACAGCCCGGAAACTGGCCACAGCCCACCACTCAAAAAGAGCCGAAACCAAAGCCCTACAGCTTAAATCGTTGCTGCTCATGACCTCGACGACACTCTCATTCGCATCGCCACGGCTAGAGGGCCGATTCGGTTCGGCGGCGCAGGCTTGCACCAGAAAGCTGCACAAGTCGGCTAGATTGGCTTGTGACGATCCATGGATGGCTTCGTATGCAGCAAACATCTTCATCAGTCGTGCAACACTGATAAAGCACTTTCTGCATGCGACACACTGTCAGATCGGGCATCAGCCCATCCGGCACACCCTGAAACACATGGTCCGAGCCCACACTGCTGATGCAGGCCTGCCCAAGACCGTCGCCTTTGGTGCCTCCAAGCGCTGCTTCCTTTAGGTAGGGTTGCTTATCACGTCATTATTTTCATGCATGCAGAGTCACAACGTCACAAAGTGCGTCACAAACCTGAAATAAGAATGCAATCACCGCAGGAGTGTTCATCTAAGGGACCCAAAACCCAGAATCTTCAGAGACCCCTGCGGAAATGGAACTATCAGTCTGAGACTAGTTAGCAGCATACTAGGAACCCACGGACCCAACAAGAAGAACGATGCAAGCACTGAAGAACCGACTATTCTGCACGATAGAAACCCCCAAAAAAACCCTTCAGTTTTAGGGGGAGTCCATCAGAAAACAGAAGCTCAGGGCTGAGTACCCTAGCCCAAAAGGTCTAACCTTTTTCAATATAGTAGGATTATATAAGGCCCAAAAGGTTAAAGGTTACCTACCTTAACCTACCAAACCCTACTTTTTGTAGGGTCCCTACAAATTCGATATTAGGGTTATCAGAACCTTCAAAAAAGTAGGGTTTGGTAGTTTAAGGTACTCAGCCCCTAAGGACGAAAGCCACCCCAAGGCAGCCCAGGTTCGAAAGCGGGCGCTTCTGTGACCTTGTCCTGCCAGGCTGCACTGAATGAGCCCTCCCTGAAGTTTTAGGGTTTCCGTGTAGGGTTTAGGGTTTAGGGTTTAGGGTTTAGGGTTTAGGGTTTAGGGTTTGGGGTTTAGGGTTTAGGGTTTAGGAAGTTTTAGGGTTTCCGTTTAATGTAGAGGCCTTAATGATTAGAATACGGTTTTTGGGGCCCATTATACTATAATTATAAGGAACACCCAAAATAAAATATAGGTAATTTTTGAGGTCCCTCGTTTAGGCAGTCTTTTGGACTTTCTCCGGCTGGAGTTTAGGGTTTAGGGCTTCACCTTTACAGTCCGGGGACGAATTATGCAGGTGACTAGGTTGCAGTGTTTACTTAGTGCTTTGAAAGGGCTTCCAGGATTTTGATGGCTGCTTGGCTGTGGTGTGTGTGTGTGTTCAGGTTGAACAGTCTAACCCTAAACCCTAAACCCTAAACCCTAAACCCTAAACCCTAAACCCTAAACCCTAAACCCGGAACCAAAGGGTCCCCAGTACCGAAACAGCAGGATTGTAAACACCCCAAACCATACGGTTTAGGGTTTAGGGTTTAGGGTTTAGGGTTTAGGGTTTAGGGTTTAGGGTTTAGGGTCAAGAACACCGCTTTGTGGGAACTATGGGAACTTCATAAGAGCCTTCATAATCCGCATAGACGCCCCTAAGCCTCAAAGCCCAAAACCTCCTAGATCACTCACTTAAGATCCGTTATACGACCTGCATTTAACAGCATACCCTAAGCCCAACACCCTAAAAGCCTAATCAAACCCTGCAAAACCTCCCTAACCCCTATAAGCCCTAAAACCCTAAAAGCCTATTTGGACCCTAAACCCCCAAAAGTCTAAAGCCAGAAAAAGTCCGACTTTAAAGCTCAAAAAATCCCCAAACTTCGGAGCCACGAGCCGAAACGACAAACGAAAAAGATCTGGGAGTCTCCGAAAACAAGGGGTGCCTTATTTTGGGGTCCTTATACTTTTGTTGCCGAGTGTAATATAAGCACCAAAAACCACAAAAGAGTGTACACTTTTATAAGGGATCATATTATCCGCAAAAGTTTAAAGTGTACTCATTCAGCTACTAAGTATATTAGGCTCCCCCGTGTTCGGAAACCCTCATTTGTGTCCTGGGACTGCGTCGTTCCTCTTGCTGCCTTTGCCAGGTTTTAGGGCTCTGGGTATAGGCTTTCGGCTTTAGTTTTTTTTTCAAGGGTTTAGGGTTTAGGTTTAGGGCTGAGGGTTTGAAATTTAGGGTTTTTCCGGGTTTAGGGCTTTGGACCCTGGATTTATGGTTGAGGCCTCCGAGTTGCCTTGTGAGTGCTTGGCCTCTCAAGCTCCTTCAGAAGGTAGGTTCTTTAGGGTCTAGGGTTTAGGGGTTTAGGGTTTAGGGTTTGGGGGTTTAGGGTTTAGGGGTTCAGGGTTTAGGGGTTAGGGTTCAGGGTTGCCAGTGTGCCTCCGGGTTCAGAACTCAAGCTCTCACTGATCATGAAGATGGCAACGAAGCCAAGTGGGACTTTCCGATAATTAGGGGTACCTTATTTAGGGGTGCTTATAACAGGGATCCTACTATTAAGGGTATTCTATTAGGGTCCCTTATTTTCGGAAACCCCCATTTAGGGTTTAGGGTCAAGCGCTTAGGCGAAATGTAGGGGCCTTTAGTAATTCGAATTGGGTTTTGGGGGTCCCTGTTCTTTATTATACTTGTAGCATAATATACCCAAGACCCTATACTAATTATTGAGGCCCCTATAGAAAGGGATTAGGGTTCAGGGCTTAGGGGTCATCCTTCCCAGGCAGGTTGGGACTGCAGGGGCCTGCACGGTGGGGGGGCCGGGTTTGGAAGCATGCTTTTCTGGCCCTCAGCCCAAACCCTCAGGCATTTATCATGTATGTAGAGGGTCACAGACGAACATCCGCACTTATCGTGCAGGCTCGTAAATTGACATGGAGGCTCACGAAACGATAGCGGTTAGCTTCTCGACCGCACACCTATTGAACATCATCTACACTTTTACAGCCTAACCCTGCGCCCTACACCCTACACCCCAAACCCTCAACCCTAAGCCCTAAACCCTATACCCCAAACGTTGAACCCTGAGCCGCAAGCCCTTCGACCCAAACGTGTGCCTTGGCTCGCTTTGTGGTGGTGTAAGCCCCCGAAGTGGTGTCATCTGCCTGGCCGGGCTGGGGTTTACGGTTCCTTTAAAGGGATCTGCAAGGTTTACGGTTCCTTTAAAGGGATCTGCAAGGGTTCTATAAGGGGATCCATGATAGGTTTACGGTTCCTTCAAAGTGATCTGCAAGGGTTCTATAAGGGGATCCACGATAGGGTTTAGGGCTCCTTCAAAGGGATCTGCAAGTGTTCTGTAAGGGGATCAATAAGAGGGTTTAGGGGTTTACAGTGTTATGGTTTGGCAGTCTAGCTTTTGCCTGAAGGGTTGGGGAACATAGTAAGTAGTTCTCTTATAGACTTAACGGTATCATAGCCCATTAGGATGCCTTATAACCCATTAGGATGCCTTATCCGCTAAATACTTCTAAGTCTGTAACGTACTTACTAAGTCTCCCCCCTGGTAGGGTTTGGAGCCTAGGCTTAGTTGCTGAGCTTCTAAGCACAAAAAAATCCACACTTTCAGTTCAATAAGGGATCATAGAAAGGTTTAAAGTGTACTCATTCAGTTACTAAGATAAGACAAACACCCCAGTTACACTCTAAAAGGCAAAGGTCCTAGATCCCCCATGCACCAAAAAAGAAGCACCTTTTGAACGGTTTAGGATGTAGGGTTGCGCGGCAGGCTCTCAGAGAGCCAGCCCAATACCCCGTCAATAAGGAACATGGCTTAAAGAATAAGGGGCTTCATATTATGATTTAAGCGATAGTCCTTCTTGAAGGGGTATTGGGCTCTCTGGGTTAGGGACCTTTTTCGACACTTAAAAGCCCAAAGCCTCATCGGCCGGCATGTCGTCCACCTCCTCCTCCTTAACAAGGAAATTCAGAGTTTCCTTCAAGGGCTCGAGGTTCTAGGGTCTAGGGATACTACTATTTATACTAAGGAAACCCTGGAATAGACGACCTCTAAACCGTGAGGCTTGAACATCAACCCCCATTTCCTTACCCTGCTGCCCCTTACCACCCGTTAGAATCCTTCTGAACCCGATTTACTAAGTCCCGTAAACCTTTCCAAACCCTAGACCCTAAATCCTAAACCCTAAACCCAAAAACCTAAATCCTAAACCCTAGACCCTAAAGCCTAAAGCCTATACCCTAAACCCTAAACGAAGTCCCGTGATCCTTCAATCTAAGGACTTTAGGAGGGACCCCTAATAGGGACCCTTAATCCCAGTACCTGAAATAACCATTGTATAGTCCATATATACCCCTTATATAGCCAGGTAGTCTCCATATTAACCCAATAACCTACAAGGGTCCCTCCTAAAGCCCTTAGATTCAAGTACAGCTCGAAGCCCGTAACTCCCCGCTTCGAGGGTCGGGGGACGTGGGTTTGGGGGGTTATGGATTTAGGGTTTAGGGGGTTAGGATCACGGGACTTTAGGGTTTATGATTTAGGGTTTAGGGGGTTGGGGATTTAGGGTTTAGGGGGTTAGGATCACGGGACTTAGTTTAGGGTTTAGGGTTTAGGATTTAGGGTTTAGGGGGTTAGGATCACGGGACTTAGTTTAGGGTTTAGGATTTAGGATTTAGGGGGTTGGGGATTTAGGGTTTAGGGGGTTAGGATCACGGGACTTAGTTTAGTTTAGGGTTTAGGGTTTAGGGATTAGGGGGTTGGGGATTTAGGGTTTAGGGGTTAGGATCACGGGACTTAGTTTAGGGTTTGGGGTTTAGGGTTCAGGATTTAGGGTTTAGGGGGTTAGGGATTCAGAGGTTTAAGGGTTTAGGCTTAGGAGCTTAGTTCTTAGGGTTTGAGGTTTAGGCGACTGAACCCCAAACTCCAGCCGCGTGACGGTGGTCGTAGTCGTTGTTGTTGGGGCGTGCGTGGATGTCTTCCGTTTCGTGTGCCTTGGGATGGCGACAGCAGTACCCCAAACCGAAACCTAAACCCTAAACCTAAACCCTGAACCCCAAACCCTTCAGAAGCGTTCCAGTATATGTAAATGTAGTGCATGCTGGGGCTATGTAGTGTTGGAACGGAGCCCAAATAACAAACCAAAGGTATACTATTAAAAATTCAAAGACAACCTCAACAGACCAGAGTATATGGAATGAGCGCCCGGTTAAGGTGAAACTCAAACATATATATATATATATATAATGTATATGCACATTCCTACACCTTACACCGCAAACATGCCGAATCCTTACAGAAGGATCCGGGGACTAGATAACTAAGAGTTGGGGTTGTAAGCAGCTGTGACTATGCGCACCTTGCATATAACACTACTCACTAGGTTCCATGGTCCTTGAAGAAATGCTACACCCGTAACCTTGAACCTTCACTGCCGCAGACGTCAAGCATTGTCTGAATAGGACAGCTTCCTTGGAGGTCATATGTGCGTGAGACAAAAGTGCTGAGAATCAAGGCATGAGCTATGTGACTACACTTCCGGGCTCAGCGTTCTAATGGAAGGGACATGGTAACTTTTCGCATGAGTATATACCCTGGACACTGACAGGCAAGTAGTTCAAGCTTCATCCTTGAACCTATGACACAGAGCCTTAACCTCGATGTAGACCCCTGATAAACGAAGCCGCCCTTTTTGAAGGCCCAAATAGAACTTGGAGGATCTTAGGACTTAGTAAGTAGGGTTGTAAGTACCTTCATTGGGGTTATAAATAAGTGTAAGTATAGTTACCTTATTTATAACCTCAGTTGCTAAGTCCCATGATCCTTTAAGAAGGATCCCTGCCATAGTCCTTGTAAAGGGTTGGTTTCGGTAGTCTCGGGTCTTCTTGAGAACGTCAGACCACCCCCCCCTGTAAACCCCAAACCCTAAACCCTAAGCCCTAAACCAAAAAAAAACTCGAAAGTCGAATACGCCAACCCATGAAACCGACTCAACATAATATAGGGGCCGTAATAAGTAGAATAGGGTTTTGGTGTTTAAATATACTATAATAATAAGGAACCTCCAACATAGTATAGGTAATTGTTAAGGCCCCTACATGACCCAACTACTTCTCTGGGACCAAGTACTCATGAGGCCTAGCGTTTGGGGTTTGGGGTTTGGCAGTTTAGGCGGACAAAAAGAAGGCTGCCGACGGTTCGAACTTGGAAATTCCGGGTCTCATTGGATTCCGCAATCTAACCCCAAAGGGTCCTATGTACCTATATAGTAGAATGTAAGGTTTCTATACCAGGAATTACTATTCTGACACAGGGAGGTATCCCCCATAACAATACATAGGACCCCTTTCTTTGGGAACCCCTCGATCAAGGACCCGATGCCTATGAGCGTCTGTGGAGGCTGCTGGATGCTACCCATCCTCATTGGCCCACGCCCTAACCGCTCTGAAGACTCTGAGCCGTAGAGGTTACTGATGTCCAGAATCCTATTCCGATTCGCAGGCTTTCTTCGCCTCAGCAACTTACATCCCCAATAAACCAGGAAACTAAGGCTAAACTTCCAGGTCATTGCTAAATTATAAGAGCCCAAAAAGTTTAAAGGTTGGGTATTGGGGACCAAAGCAAGAAAAATCCGGCTTGGCAGGTACTGAACCGACCTAGAACGCTACGACTCTTTAAAGTTCTGCTATCGGTCAGGCCAGTAAGCCTGTGGCTGAAGAAGCAACCACGCGGTGCAACTCCAAGTAGGGCACAAAAACCCTTGTTAGAACTTTCTGACTAAGCCCCCTAGACCCTAAACCCTAAAACCCTGATTATAACTGTCTTATCACTTATTTACTAAGCCTCCTACACCCTAAACCCTAAACCCTGATACCCTTATTATAACTGTCTTATAACTTACTTACTAAGCCCCCTCCTTTCTGATCCCTCAAGTAAACCCTACCCCAAACCCTAAACCCTAAAACCTAAACCCTAAACCCTAAACCCTAAACCCTAAACCCCAACCCAACCCCTAAACCCCAAACCCCCAAACCCCAAACCCAAAACCCAAAACCCAAAGCCCTCAA
>CAJNDV010033019.1:46550-64785 GCA_905221635.1 Symbiodinium sp. CCMP2456
CCCCTGGGAGAAACCTCTTCAGTTCCTCGACCAATCCTGCAGATATGATGACCTGTCCCTGCAGCCAGGGGGACCCGGATGAGATTGATAGAACCAGTTCCATTGCGGTGTTCATCAGATTCCTCAAGAGATCGCTGTCACTCAGGTTCTTGAAATAAACCACCCTGCTTTAGGGTTTATGGGTTTAGGGTTTAGGGTTTTAGGGTTTAGGGTGTAGGGTTTAGGGTTTAGGGTTTAGCGTTTTTAGGGTAAACACAAGAACCAAGTGAAAACTCCATGACACCCCTTTAAAGCCGTTAAAAAGCAAGAACCGAATAACCGGAAACATGATATCAACCAGTACCTTTATAGAAGCCACATAGAAACTCTTATTGATTCCTTTAAGGAACCCCAGAACGGCTCGTAATTTAGAGAACTACCAAACCCTAAACCCTAAACCCTAAACCCTAAACCCTAAACCCTAAACCCTAAACCCTAAACCCTAAATGCAGGGAAGGCACAGCTCAGAGTCGACTCCAGGGCTTTGCCGCCGTCTCGGGAGTCGGCGCCCCAGTGCGAAGTATCGTAGTACTGCACGCCTTTTGGGTTTAGGGGTTTAGGGGCTTAGGTGTTTAGAGTTTAGGGTTGAGGGTTTAGGGCTTTGGGCGAAAAAACAAGGCCCTTCTCTCACAGTTGCTAAACCTTAAGCCCAGAACCCAAAGCCCTTGTATAACAAGGGGCCTGGCTCGTTGGAATAAGATGCCTTTAATGTAGGGGCCTTAATAATTAGAATAGCGGTTTGAGCTCCCGTTTACCTAGGACGCTTTGGGTAAGTAATGTAGGGGCCTTGACAAGCAGAATAGGATTTTAGGGTATATTATACTCTACTTATTATAAGGAACCACCCAAAAGAGTATAGGTAAATGCCGCTACAGTCAATGATTCTCAAGAAGGGGTCTATAATGGTTGCTGTTCTTTAACAAGGGCTACTATAGGGGCTCTCTGCTACAGGGGTCTTCATAATTTTCGGCCTTTTGGGGTACATGATCGCATGGCTGTAAAAATGAAACCCGACGGAATAACATTGCTAAATATTCAGGCTTCGTGCCTATGCTACCCAAACCCTAGACCCTAAAGCCCTAAACCCAAAAAGGAGAAGCCAGAAAGTTGGAACATCATTATCCTCATGCCCTGAAGGTAGAGCAGAGGGAATCCCAGCAATAATCATCCGAAATCCATGTTCCAACTTTCTGGGGTTCACTATAAAGGAGAAGTACATTGGAGGATCCGAGTCAGGATTTAGGGCTTCAGGTCGTGCTGGTTTAGATCTTTGGGGCCTTTGGGCTAAGGGTTCAGGAAGTTTAGGGCTTTGGGTTCAAGGGTTTAGGGGTTTAGGGTTTAGGGTTTAGGGTTTAGGGTTTAGGGCTTAGGGTTTAAGGGTTAAGGGTTTGGGGGTTTTAGGGTTTTACCTGTAGTGTCCATTGTAGTTCCTTTTTGGGTGTTACCTTCTAGGGTCCTTAATCTGAAATGGGTCAATACAACAGTAGGTAATATGTATTTATCTGAATACAAGTACCCTAAGTAAGTGGGATCTTGAGTGGGTTATGATACGTACAGCTCTATTAAAAAGTAAGTCCCCCCCTAGTAAACCCTAACCCTAGACCCTAAACCCTAAACCCTAAACCCTCAACCCTCAACCCTAAACCCTAAACCCTAAACCCTAAACCCTCAACCCTAAACCCTCAACCCTAAACCGTAAATCCTGAGGCTAGGCAGAGCCTTTGGGCTTGTCTTGAGTAAGCCTTTCCGGGAAGCGTCCGATCAGGGTTCAGGGTTTAGGGGCTTAGGGTTTAGGGTTTAGGAAGAAGCCAGGAAAAGGAACACAAAAAGCCGGAAACATTTTTCTGTAGGCTTCGTAGGTTAAAAAACTAAGGGATTCGTATCGCCTGTTGTTGTATAGGTGTAAATGCAAGCCCCGCAAGCGAAAGCACGTACATGTCATTCAGAACCTAGAACAGTATATTATATTCCTGCTAAAGCAACTTTTAGTATAAACTCGAAATCCCTTTTTTGATAAATCCTAGACCCCTTAGAAAGAAACCTTTTTGATAAGCCCTATATTATACAATCCTTAATATAGAAAAGCCCTAAAGCCCATTCCTTGATGAAGACATTTTGGAGTTTCTGGTCTACTTGGAATCCTGGAAGGTCGGTAGCTAACAAGTAGACCCATAAGTACCTTAAGCGGCTTCCTGATTGGGGTTATGATGTGTATAAAATATTTATTTACTAAGCCCCATACTCCCCTGTGTAGAAGCCTAATCGATCCCTTGAAGGATCCCTTTAAGGATCGATTCAAGGAACCCTACTTACTAAGAACCCCAACCCTCCAAGGAATATAGGGGCCTTACTAAGTAGAATTAGAATAGGGCCTTGGGGCCCATTATACTACAAATATTATCAGGAACGCCCAAAATAGTATGAGTAATCGTTATGTAAGGCCCCTACACCCTAAACCCTAAACCCTAAACCCTAAACCCTATTTGGCATCCGAGGCACGGAGACCACGCCAGAAGTGTCGCTGGCTCCCGCCCTTGGCCTTGGGGTCCTCGTCCTGGCGAGGCCAAGACCTAATCCGTAACCCTAAGCTCTGGGTTTAGGGTTTAGGGTTTAGGGTTTAAGGTTTAGGGTTTAGGGCTTCGGGCTCGAAACCCTAAACCCTAAAAATCTAAACCCTAAGCCCTACTCTAAACCGTTTACCCGAAACTCCTAAAAGCTACCTCCCATGTGCATGGAGCATAGTAGCGCTCGTAATAGTGGGGCCCTTGAAGACAGCGGAGTCTAGTGATCACAGGTCTGCAGTGATAGTGGTATAGCAGGAAAATGGAGGAAAAGCCTCCCTACAAGCGCCATTATCCCTCCGACCCATAAACCCAAGCCCTTAAACCCGTAACTTTCCAAACCCCTATACCAAGGAACCCTGTCAAAACTAAACCCTAAACCCTAAACCCGGAACACTAAACCCTAAACCGTGAACCCTGAAGCTTGAACCAGAAACCCTCCCTTGCCTTATGTACTTGGGTAGTTTTCTAAATTAGCGTCCCCTTTTAAGTCCCCAATATCATACGGCACCCTTGTAAAAAAAGGACCCTAAATAGGACCCTAATTTAGAAAACTACCCATTTAGACTTCAACGGCACTTGAATCGGATTAAGGTCGTCGAAAACCTAAACCCTAAACCCTAAACCCCAAACCCTAAACCCTAAACCCTAAACCCTAAACCCTAAACCCTAAACCCTACTTGGAGGATCTTGGGACCTGGGACCTAGTAAGTAGGGTTATAAGTACCTAACTTGGGGTTATAAGTATAGTTACCGTGCTTATAACCTCAGGTACTAAGTCCCATGATCCTTTAAGTAGTTCCGAAAATCTAGGATTTCGAAGCCAAAATGGGGGGGAGGGACCCCGAGATGGGCCACCAGCGTAATTAACACTCACATTTTACGGAAAGAACTTCTCTTGGAAAATCCAGCCCTCATTTCAAAATAGGTGCGATCCGAAACCTAGTTCCGACACCTACTTCCGGAATCTAATTCCGAAACCTAACTCCGAGATCTTATTCGATAAGGGTCGAGGGTGGGGGAGGTGCAACAACCTAAGCTAAATTGTAAGGTTTAGGGCTTAGAAGGATTAGGAGTTTGGTTTAGGGCTTGGCTTTGTAGTCAGGGCAGCAAGTGAAGTATGCGTAGAAGGTTTGTTGTATTTTCCGGATGTTAAAAAAGCTTCTTCGGGCAGGTGGGTTTTTCCTAAATCCGAAACTGCGAGCTCGACTAGAGACTGTTCGATCCTGAACCCTAAAGCCTAACCCCTAAACCCTAAACCCAAAACCCTGAAGCCTAAAGCCTAAACCCTGAACCCTAAACCCTCAACTGTAGAATGTCAGGTGCCGACCTCAGCTTCATGCCATCTTACGCTTGGCTGCATTAGTGTGCGTGTGTGTGTGTGTGTGTGTGTGTGTTGGTTTTCCGAGTTCGTGGTCCGAAAGTGGCCACAGACACACACAGAAAGAAGAGATGCACAGATAACATTCATTTCTCCAGATGCGGGTCTATAGAGACTGGCCCTCATTGTATGTGCGAAAGCACACAGCAAGGAGCAGGACAATGCAGTCTGCTTGAAGGCCATGCTTTTAGACAGTATGGCTGGAATGAGCCCAATCGCGACAAAGATGATCTCTTGAACCATAAATGTTTGGCTCAAGTGCAAGACGTCTGAGATGTGAAGAAGACAGTGGAACAGATTCCGTTTTGTGGCGCTGCTTCCTGCAAAAGGGTGTGAGTGTTGTTGGGCGTTGGTCGCCTCCTGCAGTCCGAGATCCAAGATTGGGGTGTGTTACTTTTACATGGTAGCGGAGCCCTGAAAGTGCTTCCTACTAAGTCCGCCAGCCTGTGGAATGGAGCCGTGTTCACCGGGCACGATGGAAAGAGGGACAGGAGTAGGAGTACCGCGCAACCCAGGGAGTACAGTACCAGTCATGGGACCTTTCATGCAACATGCGCCCCAAATGGGACCAAGTACTGCAGGCAACATGGATCCGAACAGGGTTGGCCACGAACAGGCAAGAGCATCAGGAGTGCCGGTGACGCCAACAAGCAGTAGTTCATTAAGGAGTCAGCCACAAGCTGGGCATTGTCAACAGGGGTGGGCACCCAACGGTGGTGGTTGCCAGAATCAAAGCGGGTGTGCAGGAGTAGCTGCTAGCCAGAATCAGCCGAGCACGCAAGATGTTGTGACGTTGTTGCAGCAGGTGATTCCTAGGTTGTCCCCTCAGCAAGCACAGGCTGTGCAGTGGGCTTTGGCGGAGCAGTTGACTCATCAAAGTCGTGGAGTGCCGGATCGTTTTGGGGAGTTGCCTCAAGCACCCCTCCACCAAAGGTTTGTGCCGGATGCCTCGGGCACGTTGCCAAATGCTGCGGGTTGCCATGGCCCTCAAGGGGTTGGTTGGCATGCAGATAAGGACGTGTTCACCCAAGCAGAAAAGTGGCTTGGACCCCCACCTCAACCGGAGGTTGAGAAGTGGACGTCGAGGGAAGCAGAAGTCACCGGATTTGCGGACTACTTGGTGCAGCTTCTATCTTGGGCAAGTATGGGGAGTACAGTGTTTTGTTCTGAGATTGACATGGCGAATAGATGGCCCGAGCCAATTTGGCAAGTGAACCTATCTGCGGACCAAAAGGTTCGGTCATCGAGGTTGTTGGCCATCTTGCGTGGGGCATTTCAGACTCATGGGCGGACTGAGTTGATGTTGCGTTCGTTCATAGAAGGCTTGTCGTTGGACGGGTCGGTGGATCCAGTGAGAGCGCGTGGTAACACACAGTGTGGGTTTGAACTGCTTAGGCAGCTTACTCAACAATACTCCCTGCGATCACGGGCTGAAGCTTTGAGCATGCGGTCGGAGTTGATCAATCGCATCTTTGCGTTGCGAGCCTCGGATACGTCAGTAGCCACACAGGTGGGTGACGTCATTCGCAAGATTGATTTGGAACTCGCCAAATTTGCGAAGTTGTTGGGTACGCTTCCAGAGGCTTTTGACCGCAGTGGCCTTAGTATTGGGGATTGTGATGCCATGGTCATTCTCCTGCGAAGTTTGCCTGAAAATGCAAAGCAGTATGTGTTGCATCATAGTGTGGGTGACACGTATATGGCATGCAGGAACGCAGCACTGAAGTTTGAAAGGCAACAGCGGTTGTTCTTGGATTTGAACCTTGGAGGCAAACCCCCAAAAGGCATAGCAGCGGTAACTACAGGTTCACCGGGCCTCCAAATGTTTGCGATGGATCGCTGGGATGAAGAGGGATCCTGGGAAAGTGCTTGGTATGATAGTCAAGAGTGGGGCGATGTGAACGCCACAACTCGTGAGAAGTGCAATCGGTGTGGAAAGGCCCATGCAACCGATAAGTGCACAACGAATCTTGACAAAGTCAAGTGTTTTTCTTGTCATGAAATGGGGCACATCGGCGCGAACTGTCCACACAAAGGAAAAGGCAAAGGCAAGGAAAGTCAAGGCAAGGATGCCAAAGGAAAGGTGGGCAAAGGAAAGCCAGGAAAATCAGGAGGTAGTAACGAGAAGGGCAAAGGAAAAGGCAAGGCTGGAAAGCAAGGAAAGAAAGGAAAGATGAATGAGGTGTCTTACGCTTACGATGGGGATGACGGGCAATGGTGGTCACAGGAGTGAGACTACAATTGGCAATAACCGTATCTAGATCAGGAGCTGGGGCAAAGTGCTCTGGCGGAGTGGAGGCACGCAGGCATCACAGAGTGTACCGTTGCAGATGTCCAGTCTGCTTCTCTGGGAGCTCATGTCTGAAGAAGTGTGTGCTATGCAGAAGTATGGCATAGGAGAGTTTGTGTTGCAGAGCAGTAGCGGGGATGAGCTTGGGTCGCAAGTGTGTGAAGTGTGTGATGTCGGCAAGCTTGCTTCAACAGACTCATGTGTAGGCACAAAAGAAGAGAGTGAGAGAGCTCTTGAGGGCGCTGTTCAAAGTTTGTGTTTCCAGAAGCCTGCATGTGTAGCCATGACTTGTCACCCGCTGTGTGGCTTGCTTACGAAAGTCGCGTGTGATGACCATTCGTGGTGGTTGTTAGATTCTGGGGCATCGGTGACAGTGTTGTCTAGAGCGAGTTTGAGCGAAGATCATGCCAAAGTTGTGGGCCCCGCACCATCAGGGTTCAAAGCGGCGAACGGGAGCGCTGTACCCATGACTCATGTGGCCGAAGTATGTGTGGATGTTCGTTTAGGTGGAGATAAAAATAAGCCACAGTGGTTCACTGCGAAGCTCACGATTCTGGTAGGGAACACTAGGCACAACATCCTGGGCACAACCGCTCTATGCAATTGTGGGTGGACCTTCTCGCAAAGCAGTGGCCGATTTAGCTTGAAACATGATGCTACTGGCATGTTTGCGTTGGATACGGCAGCATATGCTGGATGTCCTTGGGTTCAGTTGCGTCCGAGGGTTGATCAGTCAGCAGAGCCTTTAGACATGGGGGATTTGGCAGAGCCAGAAGCGCAACTCGAAAAGATGGAAGTAGATACTCTGTCACCAGTGAAGCGTGTGCAAGCTTTTTCTGCGGAGGATCTTGTAGCACACAGGTTGCAAGGTCATGTTCCGTTTCATCCGGCATGTGTTGACTGTCAGAAAGCCAGAGGAGTGCACCATCACAGAAAACGCACAGACAAAGGTCTTCACACAGAGCTTCAAGCTGATTTCTTGTTCATTTCAAACGAAGGTCAGGTGTCATCGGAAAGGTCCCCGGGTTCAGTGAAATGTTTAGCCTTGAAAGAAGTTTTCTCAGCATGTGTAGGTTGCGTTGTGATTGATGGTGTGGAGCTTCCTTCTGCGCGCGGCTGTCTGATTAAATGGCTTCACGAGTTCGGTTTGTCTAGCAGTACAGTGTCAATCACCATGGTCACTGACAGCGAAGCGGCCGTAAGCAGCTTTGTTTCTAGAGCGAGCGATCACTTCCACTTTCTGGTCAAGAAGGCTGGGCCACAGGTCCACGAGGCCGTAGGACATGCAGAACGATGCGTGCGCACATTAAAGGAGGCCCTTCAGGTTCTCCGAAGTGACATGAACAGGTCCAGCCTTGATTTGAAGCTGGGAGCGTCTGCACTTCAAGATGTTCTGACACATGTTTGCATGGCTCAAAACCGCTTTGGAAAGGCCCACGGGGCCAATCAAGCGCCTCAGGAAATCGCTACTGGAAGGCCCCTACCAGAAACTCCGTTTTCTCTGTTTTTGTCCTTGGTTTTAGCAGAAACGCCTGACAGCATGCACGAGAAGTATCCGAACTCACCTCGGTTTGTTGAAGCATGTTTCATCCATCCTCAGTGGGCGTCTCATGGGAGTCTGGTCATTGGGAAGTTTCGAAATCGTGATGTCTTGGTCACTGAGCGTTTTGTTGCTAAGAGCATTCGCATCGTTATGCCACCCAAATGTGACAAAACGTTTTGCCCTGAACACATGAAGTCGTTGACTGCAGCAGAAGCTGCCCGAATCCCGGCAGAGGTTGCTGTGCCACTCAGTATAGGGCAAGGACCAAGTTTGAATGCACCAGTGTCAGGACGTCCGAGTGATTGGATTCGATCACACGGGTTTACTGAAGGGTGTAGTGCGTGTAAGGGTCTTCAAGAACAAGGCTCCCGAAAGGGAAAGGTGCACAACAAACAGTGTGCTAGGAGGTATGAGGCCTTTTTGCGGACGCGAGCGCAGACTGCACATGCTGATAGGCCATCATCGTCATCAAATCAGCCAGAGATCCCAAGACTCGTGGAAGGTCAAAACGTTGCTACACAAGGCCCTGAAGTCCCTCAGACAGTCGGGAGTCCTGTTCTCCCAAATTCGATAGGCCCATCACTAGTGCCGAGGCTTGAACTGAGGACTGCTGAGCCACTCAGGCGTGTAGTAGGTAAGACTCCTCCTCAAACTCCAAGAAGCTTTGGTAGAGAGTCTGATGGTCGACACGGTCAGGTGGAACCAACTGAATCTCCAATTCCGACAGCTGACGCACCTTCTGAGTCTAGCATTCCTGTTGTAGGTAGGTTGCCCACAGAGAAGCGAACAATCCCTGAGCAACCTTCCAGCGTCCCTCCAGCAGAAGACATGCAAGTTGACATTGATGTCGAGAGAGAGAGAGTGTTTAGGCAGAAGCGGAAACCGGAGGTGGAGACTGAGACGTTAGAAAGAGAGATTGAGGAGAGTAGGGCAGACAGGATTGTAGATACAGTCATGGAGCTCGATCTCTGTTGGTCTGCAGATGCCAGTCCTGTGTGTGAGATTCTTCATGAACTTAGTGGTTTAAAGAGCGCACATGCGACAGCTCCGGAGTTCTTTGATCCAAGCATTGAGTCCATCAAGTTTGAGCATGGTGAGCATGAGCATGTTAAGCGTACTCTTGTTGGTTCTGGTTTGGAAGCCAGCCAGCGCGGTGGATGATACAACACTGCAGCCTTTGGATCGGGACCTCACCTTCAAAGGGAGTGTGCTGAAGTGGAGCATCTAGAGCAGTGCAGCGCAGGGCGTCTTGTAGATGAAGTTGAAGCAAAGGCGCTCAAGGATCGGTTTCCACATGCTCGTGTGATCCAAAGCAGATGGGTCACGGCGTTCAAAAGTGCGAGTAAAGTGAGGGCGCGCATAGTGGCGAAGGACCTGAACAAGGGGGTCTCGGCGAGGAAGTTGGGATTCTCTAGCCCAACACCGTCCGCAGAAGTGTTGAACTTGTTGTTAGCGATCGCTGGGAGCCGGGACTTGCGGTGTTTGTCGCTAGATGTGGAACATGCCTTTATGCGTTCTCCCCTTCCGGAGTCCGAGGTGGTGATTTTGAAGTTGCCAATGAGTGTCTCCTTAGAAACCGGACTTCCGGCGTACCTGGTGTTGGCTGTCGCAGTCAATGGGCTTCGTGATGCAAGTTTGAGGTGGTTGAACAAGTTGGCGTCGGCCATCAAACCCACTGGCCTGTGGGCTTGCGAGTATGAGCCGTGTCTCTATGCAGGTAGTGTGGTTAGGCCGGGTGATCCCAAACGCCGGGTTGTGGGTAAAGCCATTCTCTTGGTCTATGTAGATGACGGGATTCTGCTTGGAGGGGCGGGGGACATAGTAAGTAGGTAATAAGTGGAGTTATAAGTACCCTTAAAGGAGACCCTAATTGGGGATATGATACTTATATTGTCTATAAAAGAACTACTTACTAAGTCCCCCGATCCTCCAAGTGGTGTGTGACACTGCCGAAGCCGAAGAAGTGATTGTTGCGGCGATTGAGTCCCGAGTGCCGTTGAAGATCACAGGTCGCATACTTCCATCCGCACAAGGGGGCGGAGAGATAGGTTTCATTGGACGTCGCATCAGAAGATGGCCGTTGCGATCTCAACTTGAGGTGTTTGTCCCCGCGGATTATTTGACCTCTTGCTTTGAGGCATACGGTATCAAATCAGGGTCTTCGTCAGCTCCTGATTTAGCCATACACCTGGAGAGAGCCAACAACAAAGAGCACTCGGCCTCGCAACCTTTGTCTGAAGAAGCGTATGCCAAATTCAGAAAGACGCTTGGCAAGCTCTTGTGGTGGAGTCAAACACGCCAGGATTGCAAGATGTATCTTTCGCTCCTTGCAACGCAGCAAAGCTCACCCAGGCAGGGCACTGAATCTGCCCTCAGGGCCTTTCTGAGGTTCGTGTATCAGGATGCGCATGTTGTGTTGCAAATGCCGTCAGACGAGGATCTTTCAAACGGAGAATCGGGGCTCCAGGCAATCATTCAATCCTTTTCTGATGCTTCACATGCACCGTATCGGTTCAACAATCGGCGTGGAGTTACCGGTGGTGTGCTGTCGCATGCAAATTCCCTCATCAAGTGTCTGTCGCGCCAACAGCAATCTGTCAGTTTAAGCTCGTGCGAAAGTGAGCTTTACGCCATACAAGCTGTCATACAAGCTGAGCACAGGAGTCGGTGGCATTTAGCAAACTCGTGTCTCGCGTGTATTTCGCATGGCATGAGGTGAACGAGCTTGATCCAGTGGTTGTGTTGTTGGATTCGGACTCCGAGGCGGCTTTGGAGTTGTTGAAGGGCGTGGACATCCCACGCAAGAGTAGACACATTGAAGTGCGACTGGAATGGCTTCGCCAAAAGGTGGCTTGCGGTGAGCTTGTCCTTAGGTTTAGGCCTGGGGATAGCAACGTGTCGGATTTAATGACGAAGTGCTTGAACACACGCAAGTTCGTGAAGCATAGGACTTCACTGGGCTTTGTTGTGCCGTCTGGACCGATGGATGCGTTGATCCGGGTTGCCTTGCACAAGAGCGGTCGTTTTGCTTAGTGGTGCGCACTGGTCAAGCTAAAGCTTGAAAGCTTTTTGCTCGTTGATGCAACCGTGCATGTTGCAGCGTGGTCGTTTTGCTTAGTGGTGCGCACTGGTCAAGCCGAAGCTTGAAAGCTTTTTGCTCGTTGATGCAACCGTGCATGTTGCAGCGTGGTCGTTTTGCTTAGTGGTGCGTTGGTGCACAGTTTCACGCGTTTTGTTCAGTAAGTAAGATCGTCATGCACTCAGTTTTTCTTGCAGCTGTGTAGAAGCATGTCTGCAAACTTTGAGATGCCTTACTCACGTGTGAGTGGCGGAACTTGTTCGGGCTGTGGTTGTCAATCTGGATCTTAGACCGCGGTTGGCTGCCTTGATCGGTGATGCTCTTCCCTTGCGTGGGTTGCAGCGTCTGTGTCTAATGTTTTTGTTGTGAGTTCTCCATCTGTGCCAGCCATGGGACGTGTGAACTCTGAGCTTTTGGCTTCGATGACGACAGACAGTTTCGTTCACGTGGCCAGTCAAGTGCTGTGCAGAGGACGCGCTGAATCACAAACGTGATGAGTGCACAGTGCCAAAGCACCTCCCATCCATCCACACAGACACGTCTTTTGTGACATCGCGAATGTGATGATGGCCACATGCAGCTGCGGATGCGCCAGCCACGGTATCACGAAGGTGAAAGTGAGATCGCTGTGATCGGCACAAGGGGGTGTAGAATGTCAGGTGCCGACCTCAGCTTCATGCCATCTTACGCTTGGCTGCATTAGTGTGCGTGCGTGTGTGTGTGTGTGTTGGTTTTCCGAGTTCGTGGTCCACTTTCAGACACACACAGAAAGAAGAGATGCACAGATAACATTCATTTCTCCAGATGCGGGTCTATAGAGACTGGCCCTCATTGTATGTGCGAAAGCACACAGCAAGGAGCAGGACAATGCAGTCCGCTTGAAGGCCATGCTTTTAGAAAGTATGGCTGGAATGAGCCCAATCGCGACAAAGATGATCTCTTGAACCATAAATGTTTGGCTCAAGTGCAAGACGTCTGAGATGTGAAGAAGACAGTGGAACAGATTCCGTTTTGTGGCGCTGCTTCCTGCAAAAGGGTGTGAGTGTTGTTGGGCGTTGGTCGCCTCCTGCAGTCCGAGATCCAAGATTGGGGTGTGTTACTTTTACATAAACCCTGAACCCTAAACCCTAAACCCTGAACCAGAAACCCTCAACCCTAAACCCTGAACCCTAAACCCTGAACCAGAAACCCTAAACCGAAATCCTGGGTCCCTGCCGAGGAGCCCAGTCGGCTTCGGTGAAGAGGTTGAGGTGGCCACTGCACTTCCTTTGTTCGGACTGGGAGGGTTTTCAAGGGCCTGAATCGTTAGAATACGGTTTGGGGGTATAACACACGATAATTACCATAGCGAACCCCAAAGATAGTATAGGTACTTACTTCCCCTAAACCCTAAACCCTAAACCGGGTACTTATTTCCAACGTTAGAAGTATGGGCCCCTCATATGAACCCTTAGGGGGGTTCTAAGGTCCCTTGAGGGTACATATGGGGTTTTGAGTATAGGGTTTAGGGTTTAGGGTTTAGGGTTTAGGGTATAGCTATATAAGGGTCCCAGGGTTAAGGGCCCATACTAGGGGCGCATGGGTTCAACCGTAGATCCTTTGTTCAGACTGGGAGGGCTTTTGTTTAGCGCTCCTTTCTCGGTCCTCCAGAAGCCTCCCGGAACCCTAAACCCTAAACCCTAAACCCTAAACCCTAAACCCTGGTCTGGAGTTGTGTTTGGAGTGTGGAGGGTTCCCTAAAGCCCTAAAATCCTAGACTCAACCCTATAAACACTCAATAGGAGGCTGCGAGGTGCTTAGTAGGGAATGGGGGAATGGATCCCTAGAATCCCTAGTCTCTTAAGGTCCCTTATAATAGTCCCTATTACCCAGTCCCCCATTCCCTACTAAGCACCAGACAGGAGGGTTTGGTGTGTTTAGGGTGTGGGGCTACAGGCTCTACAGGGTTGACTGACGGGCTGCCTCGGGTTGATACTTAGCGTTTGGGCATTCAGGGCTCTAGGGTTATAGGTTTAGGGTTTAGGGTGTAGGGCTTATTATCGGGTCTAGGGTTTTAGGTTTAGCCGCGAAGGTAATTTGTAGATTCTCGGGGTCTTGCGTTTGTCTTGGGCTTTGAGGGTTGGAGGTGTTGTCAAACACGGTTCTACTTAATTCTACTTGTCCCCAAGCAGTAAAGTTAAGGGCTAAAGCCCTAAAATCCTGAACCCTAAACCCTAACAATCAAACCCCAATAGTACCCTTAACCGACCTATTCTGCGGGGCACGCAGACGTTTAAAGGCAGGTACAGATTTTACTATGGACCCTACTTTTGGGCCCCATGCTACCTGGACCCCAAAAGTATATAGAATAATAGTCCTTTGTAGCTGTTTGCCTACTGTTGGGGGTCTAGGCAGGGTACCCAGACCTTAATAAGGAATATACACTGGACTACGTATTGTTCAATGAAGGATCCCGAATATGATTTAATGTATATTCCACAGATATTGGAAGGTCCGGGTAAATTGTCTACCTGAAACCCAAGCCTTCTTACGCAACATAGGCCACGTGTGCTGGCTTCCATGTTGCTGTCAGGCGCAGGCGGAGCTGATATGGCTCTTTCGGATGAGACTTTACAGACATCTAGTACGTACATAACTACCTACCCCACCCCCCCTCCCCAAGGGTTAACCATTAGATCCTTAAGCACTAAACACCAATGCAAGCCCTAAGACACCCTAACAAACCCACCAAGCCCTGAATGCAAACCCTACGAAGGTCTTATCAGACGGTATAAGTCCCTCCAAGGCTTTCGCGTGCTTTCACTGTTCGGGGAGTCGGGGCTGTGCAGGGGGACCTTATTGGTGGGTCCTTAACGGGTCTATGGCCCTAACTATAAGGCCCTTCGAAGCATAGGGTTATTGTTGAAGATTATATAGCCGCCTAAACCCGGAACCACAAACACGTGAATCCTAAACACAGGACAGATGTAGTGATCCAAGTCGCTTCACTTTCACCAGCATGCATTCGCCTTGGCTGCATCGTGGGGTGCAATTTTTTCCAAGTACGGCATGCTAGGCTTAGTGAATGTTAGGGACTGTTAGGGCTTAGGGTTTTGGGGTTGTGGGTTGAAGGGCCCAAACTCCAAGACTTAAGCCTAAACCCTCACCCCCCACATAATCTACGACTCCTAGTGATTGGAATAGGTTTCTTCCAGTGCCCTGAATAGTACGGGTGAGTTTTGCATTTTACACCCAACATTTAGAGTGTAAAAGGGTAATTTGTCTCTTTAGGGTCCAGGGCTTACCGTATAGGGGTTTCGGGTTGGGGTTTAGAATTTAGAATTAACTATTTGGGCTTAAAGTTTTCTGGGAACCCTACTTGGAGGGTCGGGGGACTTCGTAAGTAGGTTATATGTAGACGTAGAAGTAACCTAAGAGGGACTCTAATTGGGATTATGATACCAAAGGTTCGGCCCTGAAGCCTCTAACTCTTGACCCTCATAACGGAAACCCTATAATATAGGGGCCTTAATAATTAGAATGGGGTTTTGGGGTCCATTGTACTATGATTATAATGAGGAACTCCCAAAATAGTATTGGAAATAATTTCGGCCCCTAAATTAAGCCCGAAACCCGAATACAAGCCCCACAAAAACCGCTCAACATCCCTGCACCGAAAGCCTAAACTTTAAACCGAAATCCTGCATTTCTGTAGCGTCCGAGGATCACTCGCGGGCATCGCAGTACTTGACTTCGCAGCTGGCAGAGGACTTCTCGCAGCCAGGATGCTCCCTGCGGCGAACACTGCTGTTGATGATATAAGGGTTTAGGGTTTAGGGGTTTAGGGTTTAGGGTTGGGGGTTTGAGGTTTAGGGTTTAGGGTTTTAGGGTTTGGGGTTTTGGGTATTGTTGATGATATAAACCCTGCATTACCTTAAGGACCCTAAACTAGGGGATTTATGGTACTATCCATATTCTGGGTAATGCAGGATATATATCATCAACCGTAATTCTAGGGTTTACGTGTTTCGGGTTTAGGGTATGGGGCCTAGGGTCCCAGCCTAGGGTTTAGGGTTTAGGGTTTAGGGTTTAGGGTTTAGGGTTTAGGGTTTAGGGTTTAAGACTAACCGAGAAGACTCAAAGGATCAACAACAAAGGGTGCTACCAAAAGGTATACTGCTTACTGTGCTACGGCCTAACCCTGAAGGTCCATGTACCCAAATAGTAGACACTTAGACCTAATTAAGGTAGTCCCTATAAAGGTACTTTAGGGTCAAAGTATACACCCTTAGGGTAAGATAGGCCCCAAGAGGGATCCTACCTGCTATTTCTACGCCCGAAGACAAGCCCCAAACAGGCAATACCTACCATTTTACGGCCAGAGACCTGGCTTTCGTTAGAGGTTCTACTTTTAATCGACCCTTGAAGGGCGAACGTCTAGAAACGTCTAGACCTCCACCTAGCGAAGCAAACGCCCTCGTTCGGCTCCGCGAATTGACGGAGTTCAAACGGCTCTTTGCGGCCTGAGCAGCGGGGCCAGCAAGTGTGCAACCTCAGTCTGATCGGCACAATGCATCCACACTTCGACATGGCACTTCTGCCCGTCCGGCTTCTTGGACCAGCTCGCTGTCCGTCATAGCCCGGCGTACTTGCTGGGGCCTGCGAGTGAGGGAGTCGATCACCACCTGCTTCGCAGGCCCCGCCGACAGCACCAGCGGGCATGAGCCCGGAGTGACTCCCGCTCGCGCGACCGCTGTAGCGACGATAATCTTCGGCTGATCCGACTCCAGCGCAGCCCGCCGATATGGGGGTTTCCCAAAATAGGGGACCTTAATATACTACCCTAAATAGTGGGATCCCTATTATAAGGACCTCAAAATAAGGTACCCCCCTATTTTTGGAAACTCCCATCTGCAACCGACACCCGGGCATGAAACCCCTACACCCTAAACCCTAAACCCTAAACCCTAAACCCTCCTTCGGAGCGCCAGGCTTCTCTTTGGAGGCCCAAACAACGGTCGTCGCATCTCCCGGGGAGGGTTTAGGGTTTAGGGTTTAGGGTTTAGGGTTTAGGGTTTAGGGTTTAGGGTTTAGCCTGCTCAGAGAACCCAATACCCCTTTATAATCAAGGTCTCATGCTAAAACCGAGGAGCCACGCATCAATCATGTTTAACCCATGTTCCAACTTTTCTGAGGTTCACTGGAAACCCATGTTTCAACTGTCTGATGTTCACTGTAAACCCTAAACCCTACACCCCAAAATGGCCGACAGTTGGAACAGTAGTATCCCCTACACTCCTTGTTGCACTTCCTGGCTGCTACTGCGCAAAGCACTATGCAATGGACATACGTAGTTTCGCCGACCGCAACGCCACGGTGACGTGGAGGGGCCCTATCAAGGTTCTACAGGATTTAGGATTTACGGTTCAAAGGGTAAAATTTAGAGTCCTATGCGGGAACTACAAGCCTAACGAGTCTGTAGAGCTTTCACTCTCTGCTCTATGTAAACCCTACAAACCTTATACCCTGACTTAAACCCTGACTTCTTTTAGTCAATCCTGGTAAACCCTAAACCCTAAACCCTAAACCTTAAACCCTAAACCCTAAACCCTAAACCCTGACCCCTAAACCCTAAACCCTAAACCCTAAACCTGCCCCTTGCCGCCAGCTCAGCGCCTCTGCCAGCACATCAGACTACCATCGATCCTGGTAGGAGCATCTAGTTAGGTTTTAGGGTTTAGGGGTTAAGGTTTAGGGTTTACGGTTTACGGTTTAGGGTTTAGGGTTTAAGGTTAAGGGTTTAGGGTTTAGGGTTTAGTGGGCGCCTTGGGTGGTAGGGTTGGGGTTTGGGGTTCAGGGCCTACATAATTCGATAGGGTTCTGAGGTATTGTATAAGTTTAGTATTCGAGGTTCGCAATATCGGGGCTGTAACTCGCTGCTCAGACCTATACTGGCCTCAAGTACGGAGTTAGGAGAAGGGTTGAGGCTCTGTAAATGAGTTAAATTCGGGGTAGTTGGCTTTACCCCACATCTCCTAGACCCTATTTTTGAGACCAGAAACCCAAAATCCTAAATCCTAAACCCCAAACCCCCGAAGCCCCGTTGACTCTGAAGTGAGCTACTTTACATAAGCACTACCTGGGCCCGAAAAAAATCTGCCTTTTTTAGGGTTCCTTGTTATGCTTTCCTTGTGCAAGTCCTTAAACAAGTAGGTTATTTGGGGTTAAGGTGGCCAATAACCTAGTATCCTACGAGCTAGGTAGCTGGGCTCTTTAGGGCTTAGGGGGCTTAGGGGTTTAGGATTCAGGGCCTTAGGGCTAACTGGGCTTATTTTCACCTGCACCCTCACTTTCGAAGCTAGAGGTGGGGGATTTGCCCTAACCCCCAAATCATACACCACCCAAACAGCGTTCCCCAAACCCTAAACCTTAGATCCTAAACCTCGAGTAAGGTTCCCTAATAACCCTAAAGCCCTTAAGAGAGGGTTTGCGAAATCCTAATATAAGGGCCTTCATAATTAGAACAGGGTTTGGGGGCCCATGATGTCATATTTACAAGAAGGAACCCCCAAGCTGATATAGGAAAGTATTTAGGCCCCTATCTTTAACCCGAAAAACGGTTTAGGGTTTAGGGTTTAGGGTTTAGGGAATCCAAGCAGCAGATCTCAGGCCCTTGGCGGTTTGCATTGCTTGTCGCGTCGAGGTCTCGATGGGCAGTCCCACAAGAGAGGCTTCTCTTCGGAAGGAAACCAAATGCTCTTCACATCTGTGGAACGTGCCCCTAAACCCAACCCGAACTGCTACACCCTAAACTCTAAACCCCAAACCCTAAACCTCAAACCCTAAACCCTAAACCCTAAACCCTAGACCCTACAGAACGCTGCATCCGACGCCTTTCTCTTGTTTCTGAGCGACTCGGACCGCTTGCTGCATGTGAGATGCTCGGATGCAGCCTCTGAAATCTCTAGCTAGGGTTTGGGGTTTAGGGTTTAGATGTCGCCTCTGCTCGATAGCAGGAGCAGATACGGGCTCAGCTTGTTGGTCAAGGCTGCTGTGCTGTGGGAGGCCCAATTATGATCGGTGTGACCGCCCAAGAAAGCAAGTAGCCATCGTGTGCGTCATAATTGTTCCTGTTCACTGGAAAACTTCAATGCAGCTCACCAGAGGCGAGCAGAAGACTCACAAAACCTTCACGCGCTGCGGCACCCTACTTGGAGGATCTTGGGACTTAGTAAGTGGGGTTATCAGTAGCTTAATCGGGGCTATAAGCTATTTTTAAGCGTATTTACCTTATTTATAGCCTCAGTTGGTAAGTCCCATGATCCGTTAAGTAGCAAGGAAGGGTCATTTCCGAGTTCAACCT
>CAJNDV010033019.1:73053-87496 GCA_905221635.1 Symbiodinium sp. CCMP2456
TTAGGGCTTTAGGGGGTTTAGGGTTTAGGGCTTTAGGGGGTTTAGGGTTTAGGCGCTTGGCTTAAGGGGTTTAGGGGATTTAGGGGGTTTAGGGCTTTAGGGGTTTAGGGTTTAGGGCTTTAGGGGGTTCAGGGTTTTAGGGCTTTGGGTTTAGGGCTTTAGGGGTTCAGGGTTTTAGGGTTTAGGGTTTAGGGCTTTAGGGTTTTAGGGTTTTGAGGGTTTTGAGGGTTTTAGGGTGTAAGATTAGGAGGACCCTTGGGAATATAGATCCTCTCAATAAGGTCCCTTTTGAACGAGCCAGAACTAGGGTTTAGAAGGGTCCCCTTTAAGGGGTATCCCTACTACCTAGGATCCATCCAAGTCTTCAGTCAAGAACCCCTGGTTCGTGCTCCGATAGAACAAGGGGCATGGGCGTCCCGTGCCGCCACCACGATGTTACGAAGGAGTTTCCGTACCCGCTCACTTTCCTTAAGGACCCTAAACTATTGGAACCATGGTATATTCCTCATTATGGGTTAATGCAGGATTTGTACCATCACCCGAATGAAACGAACCACCGAAACAAACGTATTGAACATGCCCGGCGGCCCGGCAGAATCATGGCAATGATCACCAGGACAAAGAAACAGCGCTTGTATATCCCTAATCCCAGACCTTCCAAAATCCCTTGATGAAGGAAGATACCTTAAATCATGTTAGGGATCCTATGGTAGGTTAAAGTATACATCCTAAAGCCCAAACCCTACCCTAAACCCTAAGTCCTAAGCCCTAAACCCTAAACCCTAAACCCTAAACCCCTAAACCCCTAAACCCTACATATTCCTTAATGGAGGTAGTTTGGAAGCCCTGGGATCCTGCTCCCCGAGACCCTTTCAATCCTCAGCTTCGAAGCCCCGAACTCCCACCCTTAATTAGGTAGTATCGTTAGGGGTACCCCTTAAAGGGTACCCCTTCTGAACCCTACTTTTGGCTCTCTTAAAAGGGACCTTACTGAGAGGGTCTATATCCCCAAGGGTCCCCCTAATCTTAGCTCCCACTTAAGCCATAGACATCGAACCTTAGGGTTCTATGTCTATGTTTAGGGTTTGAGGGTTTAGGGTTTAGGGTTTAGGGTTCTATGTGGGTGGTTGTCAAAATTTTGGTCCCTTTTTGGGACCTTATTGTAATACGGCACCTATTATTTAGGGTACCCCGAAAGGGACCATAATTTTGACAACTACCCATGTCTATGTTTAGGGTTTGAGGGTTTAGGGTTTAGGGTTTAAGTGTTTAGGGTTTAGGGGTTTAGGGATTAGGGCTTAAGGGGTTTACTCCCTAGTCTAGGGTCAACAGTAGAACTCGTTTATTCCCTAGTCTTCAGTGTTGCGGATCCTAAGTTTACCCTGACACCGGTACAGAAACCTTACAAAACCGCTTCAGAGCCCTGGTAGGACTGAAAAATCCCTAGCTCCCTCTAAACGGACGGCATCGCTATGGGAGCTAGGATTAGGGGGACCCTTGGGGATATAGACCCTCTCAATAAGGTCCCTTTTAAGAGAGCCAAAAATAGGGTTCAGAAGGGGTACCCTTTAAGGGGTACCCCTAATAATACTACCTACGCTAAATGCGCCTTCTGCCGGCGCATGAGTCGGCTGTCGACGGCGCCCTGCGAAGGAACATGGCAGGCGAACTGCACGCAAAGGACCTCGGATGACATCTTTGAGCCGTTTAGGGGTTTAAGGTTATAAACCCTAAACCCTAAACCCTGTTTGGGGTTTAGCGTTTAGGGTTTAGGGTTTTATGGGTTCTATACGGGTCTGTGCAAGTTTCAGACCTTCAGTATTCCACATAGCAGGTTCTTGGCTTCTTGCTCCATCTCTCCAAGTATACAAATCGTACCGATTCGGCGGCCTAGAGTCTCCACAGCCCTAAACCCAAAACCTTAAACCCTACTTGGAGGGTCGGGGGACTTTGTAAGCAGCTACTTTATAGACTTATAAGTATCACACCCCCAATTAGAGTCCCTTTTAGGTTACTTTCAAGTCTACTTACTACCTGCTTACTACGGTTGATGATAGGAATCCTGCATGACCTTAAGGTGCCCTCAACTATGGGAATTATGGTATATTCCTTATTATGGGTAATCCAGGACTTATATCATCAACAAGTCCCCGACCCTCCAATTGAGGGCGTCTGTGGTCGAGGGTTTACGGTTTGAGGGTTTTTGTGGTTGAGGGTTTAAGGTTTGAGGGCTATTGGGGTTGAGGGTTTAAGGCTTGAGGGCTTTTGGGGTTGAGGGTTTAATGTTTGAGGGCTTTTGTGGTTGAGGTTGTAAGGTTTGAGGGCTTTTGGGATTTAGTGATTGAGGCCCGCTCTTCGAAAAAATTAGTTTGCGCGTGTACGGCTGAGGGGCCTCACCCCCATGTCCCCGACGACATGTAGACATCAAGAATGTGTAGATACTGTTGGCTCTATTCGGAGACGGTCCGCAACACCTTCTTGGAGCCATCAAGCACAACAGTGCTCAAAAGCCTTCGGACTCTGACCCTAAACCCAAACCTTAAACCCGAAACCCTAGACCTCAAACACTAAACCCGAAACCCAAAACCCTAAATCTCTAAACCCTAAAACCCAAAACCCCAAAACTTAAAACCCGAAACCCAAAACCCTAGACCGCTGTGCCCAGATCTTAGAGCTGACCATGAAATCCTTGCAGTCCTTGCAGACCCGGTTTAGGGTTTAGGTTTTTGGGGTGTAGGGTTTTCGGGTTCAGGGTTTATGGTTTTGGGGTTTAAGGTTTTTGGGGTTTAGGGTTTTGGGGTTTAGGCTTTTGGGCTTAGGGGTTTGAGGTTTTAGGGTTTTGGGGTTAGGGTTAAGGATTTTGGGGTTTAGGGTTTAGGGTTGACGCCCTACCTACAAAGCATCTGAACCCACGAGCGCGAAGTCTTGAGCTCGAGCCCAGTACATTTTGGGGGTCCTAGGTATACTGTTTTGGGGAATACTTTCCACACAGTAAAACTTCCTGACATAGAAACCCTGCGTTCTACAATGTAGGTACTTACCGTAAGGGTATCTCCTTGGGAGGGTCCGGAATCTCCTACGGAGTGCTCTTGGGTCTCTTTGAGGTCCGAGCTTTGACGGCTCCCCAGAGTGTAAGGACACTTTTAGGGTTTGGGGTAGTTTTAGGTTTAGGGTTTAGCGTTTGGGGTTTATGGCCCTAAACCCTAAACTTTAAACCCTAAACCCTAAACCCTAAACCCTAAACCCAGGGTTTAGGGACCTTTGGGGCAGTTTAGGTCCCCACAAGGGATCGCCTTCGGCAAGTCACCCATGTAAACTAGAATGGGGTTTAGGGTTTAGGGTTTAGGGTTTGTAGCATAATATATGGGTAGTTCAGTAAATTAGGGTCCCTGTTTAGGTCCCCAATATAGTACGGCACCCTTATAAAAAGGGCCCCAAAAGGGACCCTAATTAAAAAAACACCCATATTGTAACCTGATGAAAGAGACGGACCCTAAACCCTAAACGCTCAACTCCAAACCCGAAGTGCAAACCCCGAAATTAAAGGTTAGTTGTACTCCATTCCTTTGGAACCCCTCAGAAATCCGTGCCGGGGGGCGAGAATTCCAGCGTGCCGAACGCCGCCATACCAACTCATCGCATGGGTACCTGGGAAACGATTTCGGGCTTATGGCTTGGGGCTTTGGGTTTAGGGCTTAGCCCTAGGCGTCCAAAGGACTTAATACTTGGGCACTTGGGTTTAGGATAGTAGATTCATAGGTCAATATTTGGGAGAGTATATGATTGTTTATTGGAAACTTGGACCCTTAAGTGAGGGTTTAGGGCTTAAAACCTTAGGAAAAACATGGTGCCTCCCAAAGCGAGAGCTGGGAGAACCCTGTTCATGAAAGGATGTTTGTTTATGTGGTGTCATACAGGAATTCTATTTATAACCTAAACCCTAAACCCTAAACCCTAAACCGTTATAAGGTCTGTGTTGCAAGGATGCATGTTCTCTGCTCTGAGGAACCCTGAATAACGCACCCCTTATTGTAGGAAGCCCTCCCCATACTAGAAACCCGTGCAAAACACTACACAAAAAATGTCAAACCTCCTCACACTCAATCTACCGCCACTAAAGAAAATCCATCTCCCTAAACCCTTTAGAAACCTTAACTCCGCAACCTGAATTCTGAAAACATCCGGCAGGGAATCCAATCAGCCTATAGATGCTCAGGGCCTCCCCAAAGCATCATATGAAGTCCTTGAAGCCCAAATGCGTACATTGTCTGAGGTACATTCAAGCACTTTAACACTTCAAGAGGTGAATCCCTTCGTTAGGCGTCAGGACGGCCTCTTTGCGATACATCCTTAACGGCCTATTATATGGGTGCCCTATCATCCAGACAGCACCTCGAAACAAGCACTTGAAAGCACCCTAAGCCCGTGTGGTTGTGTTTATTGACTTTGTCTGTATACATCTAGATATTCATATATAAGTTCAAGGCCTTACCTTCTGTAGATCGGCTCCAAGCAATGTAAACCCGCAACATGACTCTGGCTGCAGCAATGAAAAATCAGACGCCCCCGGGCTGTGGCAAGAGCAGGATTTCGCAGCTGTTATTTTTCCGGCTATCCCTTCCCAAGAGCACTCGCTGCAAAAAAAGGCCTCCGAAAACGCAAAATGCTTGGGGTGCAAAACACGCCCGCGCTGTGGCGAGAGTACGATCCTCAAGCACAACCGATCCTGAAACTTTGAACTTTCAAGACCCACCGACAAAAACCCTCAACATTTTAACAAACGCCTCGCGAAAATGCAATGTCGCCAAAAGTTTGCGTGAGCTTCTAGTGTTTTCGGCACCTGCGAAAGCTCATGACCCATACAACACGCAGGTGTCGCTCGAGTTTTGGCTACGCCGCCGTCTTGCGCTCACAACCCCGTACGGGCGCCGTCACCAAGTTTACGTCTGCGTCTTTGGGTAGATATAGAGGTAATGTACTCATTGTATATAGGTACAGATGTACGTGTACACATCCACCTACCTACCTTCACCTACCCAAACCTACCTTTTCGTAGGTTCTCATCATAAACCCTAATATGGAATGTATAGGGACCCTACAAAAAGTAGGCTTTGGTAGGTCAAGGTATCTATCTATCTGTAGGCAGATAGATAGATGGATGGATAGAGAGATAGATTGACAGATAGATAGATAGATAGATAGATAGATAGAAGGAAAGACAAATAGATAGACAGGTCGATGATACATACGCAGATAGACAGATCGATAGACAGATAGATAGATACGTAGATAGATAAATAGATAGAGAGGCAGATAGATAGATAGCGAGCAAGATGCACATAGACATGAATGCATGCGGTATTTTAAATTGGCCTGGTGAGCACATACTTGCGTGCATGCAGTATAGGTTTCGCATTGCTTTCCCTAAGGGTCCACATATACTACTATTATGGAATTAGGTCCCCAAAACCATAATAAGAACGGTCTTTTGGGACCTAATTCCATAATGGTAGTATATGTGGACCCTCTGGGTTTCCAGCTATCTAGCTACCTGCCTGACTGTTGTCTGACCATCGGACCCTGCTGTACGATTTTCCATTGTGCAAATCTAAGTTGTCTATGCAACCCCAAACCCTAAACACTAAACCCTAAACCCTATAAACCCTAAACCCGGGCTTTTGAATGACCCCCGCAGAGAGCCTGGGAAAGCACCATCGTAGCTAAAGGATACTAAGAGCTTTAAGGCTAGTACCCCTAAACTCTATAGTTTAGGGTTTAGGGTTTAGGGTTTAGGAAACCCTACCTGCAGTCTCCATTGTATTTCCTTTTTGGGGATACCTTAAAAAATCCTTCATATATAACTGGTTAAACCAAAAAAAGGAACTACAATGGAGACTTCAGGTAAACCCAAAATTGGCCGTCGGCCGAGTGCCCGGCTGACGTGTCAGACAAGATATGTAACTCGCGGGAAAGGGAAATCCCCAACCCGGCATCTGCAGCTTCGAACCACTGCAGGCTTGGAGGCAGCAAGCGTTTTCGGCTGCACTCGAACACCACCCCAGACATGGCCCTGGAGCCTTAAACCCTAAACCCTGAACCGTTATGTTAGACTTGCAAGCCGGACCATAGAGCCTAAACCCTGAACCTGGGCTCCGAACTGTGTGGTTTACGAGGTTTGAAGAACTTTGGGCCTAGGGTTTAACGGTTTTGGGGTTTAGGGTTTAGGGTTTACGCTGGGTTCAGAGGTCGAGGGTCCAGGTGAGGACTGCGGACAGCTTGGATGTTGGTTGCCAAGTTCCCTCCCCGAAAGGTAGGCGTCCGAGTTCAGACGTGTGGACAGCCCGAAACCCTAAACCCTCACTCAAACCTAAGAAACCTAAACCCTAAAGGCTAAATGGGTCGACAGGCCATGTAGCTTTTTAGAGGAAAAGGCAGGGACTTCAATTTCTCGGGACCAGGTGTGTCCCCTCCTAAACCCTAAACCCTAAACCCTAAACCCCTGGTGTGAGTCTTGTTTTCGAGCTTCAGAGCTAAGGTTTAGGGCGAATGAGGAACTTAGGGTTTAGGGTTTAGGGTTTAGTAAAATTAGAGTAAGTCTTTAGGGTAGATTACATTAGACCGCAATGAACACAACAAGAATAACACTGCTACTCTTGATTGATGCTTCTGCACTGTTCTACTCCTCTCAGAAACTAGCGAATAAAAACCAAACAACAACTAGTACTTAGTAGGACGGCCGAAGGACTCAATAAGTAGGCAATGAGCAGACTTAAAGGGCAGACTCGTAAATAGTATCCGGAACGGGGTGCCAACTGGGGTCAAGTCAATAGAAGAACTTTATCCCTCGACGCTCCAAGCAGAACGTCAGCTCGGGGTCTGGATTCCGAGACCTCAGTAGCGGTAACTACTAATGAGTATGCTTCAGCCACCCACCGTGGGTAGGAACGGCCCTGGTGGTAATCCCTAAACCCTACACCCTAAACCCCGAAACCTAAACCCTAAAACCTGAACCCTAAACCCTAAACCCCCCTAAACCCCAAAACCTAAACCCTGAAGCCTAAACCCTAAACCCTAAAACACAATCATGAGCCCTCAACCCTAAAGCCGACACCATAAACCCCAATCCTAAACCTCTGTAGTTTTTCTTGGGTTCTAACAGCCCGAAAGATTGCCCGCATGGGTAGTTCTCTAGATTTAATTTAGCGTCCATTTGTAGATTCTTTATATAAGGGTGCCGTATCATTTTGGTGAGAACAAAAAGAAACCTAGTTTGGAAGATCGCCCCCATTAACTTCCAAGTGCTTTGGCGTTTTAACTGCAGGGTTTTGGTTTAAGGTGTAGGGTTTAGGTTTTACGATTTGGAGGTTTCCGAAAATAGGGGACCCTAATATAGTGCCCTAAATAGTAGGATCCTTATTATAAGGACCCCCAAAATAAGGTACCCTAATTTTCGGAAAGCCCCATTTATGCTTCAGAGGTGTAATGCAGGCCCCTGGTTCATGAAACCCCCTACCATAAAAGGGACTGTCATAGTAATACCAATATTCATGCCCTTCAAGAAACTCTAAACCGCTAAGCTCTGAACCCTAAACCCAAGAACCCAGCAGCCCTAGCCCCTGACCCCTAAGCCTGCGCACTACTTTACTTATCCGGGCTTAACATTAGCAGAGGCGTGAATGCGTGAGTGCCTGGTTCTACCCTCCTGGTCGCGGTATACCTTAGGGTTTAGGGTTTAGGGTTTAGGGTTTAGGGTTTAGGGTTTATAGGATTGAGTTCTAGGGCTTAACAGGGGGACCTTAAGTACTTTCAAGAGGGTTTTGGGGGACATAGTATAGGACAGATCTTTGGAGGTGCTATTACTAACTATTCAGGCCTTGTGTATGTATGTATGTATGTATGTATGTATGTATGCATGTATGTATGTATGTATGTATGTATGTATGTACGTATATAAACACACAAATATATATCTTTGCCTAGGCCCCGGGTCCCAACAACTGAACAACATTTTCTGAAAGCTTCTGGTGTGTGTGTGTGCGTGCACATGTGTATAAATGTATATATAGATGTCTATATAAATGTATAAATAAATAAATATATATATATATATATACATATATATATTATGTACGTACATACCCCAAGAAGGTCCAAGCGAATGAAAGCCCTAATCCCTAAACACTAACCCAACCTGAAGCCTAAATCCCGAACCCTCCAAGCAAAGCTCGCTCCTTTTTGTCGGGTGGTGCTCAACAAGTGGGCTTTGTCGGAGCACTCGCTGTGGATTTTCGGGTTCCATGTTTTGTTGCTTTCTTTCGTCTGGTGGGGCGTAGTGGTTCATGCTTTCGGGTTTCGGATTCAGGGGATTCCGGGTTTACACTCGGCCCCTTGTGTGCTTGGGGTTCAGAGGGCCTGCTAGGAGGCTCTATGTGTCTTCGACACAAAAGAAGACTGCTCCGCGAAACCGCAAAACATCGTCACAAGGACCCTGCTCCACTTAGGAGGTAAGCCAAATCCTGTCAATAATAGGCTTTTGGGGGTCTAGTAAGGCCTGCCCCCAAAACCCTATTCTAATTATAAAGGTCCCTACAAATTAATCTTGTGTAAGCCATGACCCGAGCAGACGACACCCACAAGTGTATCGATGCATGGTTGTTGCTGCCTTGAGGTGGACATGATCAAGGTAATAATAACAACAATACGAATAATAATAGTAATGATAACAAGAATAATAGTAATGGAACTGATAATGATAATAATAGTGATAAAATAGTGATAACATTAATAATGTAATAATAACAAAATAAGAATAATACTGACAACAATAATATACAATAATCAGAAACATAATAATGATAACAATAACACTAATAAATATTAATACGAAGAATACTGACAAAGTTTTGGGGTATCCTATACTATAACATAACGAGGAGCTTGCATTTCCACCTAAACATTGTTGAACGATGCCTACACAACGACGAGTAATCCGAAAATAGAGCCGACACCACACTAGAACTACGTAGCAGTACCGGTCTTCGCAAATTCGTGCCACTACGGTATGTGCTTTGGAGGTGGGTATGAAAGAAAACACTACCTGAAACATATGAACTTACTGTCAAAGTGAGATGACATGAAATGTCGCCACGGACGAAAAGGCCCTAAACCCCAAACCCCCAAACCCAAAGCCCAAGACTTAAACTTAAACCCTAAACCCTAAACCCTAAACTTAAACTTAAACCCTAAACCCTAAACCCTAAACTTAAACTCAAAACTTAAACCCTAAACCCTAAACTTAAACCCTAAACCCTAATCCCTAAACTTAAACTTAAACCCTAAACCCTAAAACCCTAAACCCTAAACCCTAAACCCTAAACCCGAATCCCGGCTTCCCCGTCCTGAACCCTAAACCCTATACCCTAAACCCTAAACCCAAACTTCCTGGCCGAAGGTTTCCACGGTTTCCCGCTCATGCACATCTATATCTCAGGCCTCTCACAGAGCCCTGCCTGTGAGACGCAAAGTGTCTCGGAAAAGGCGGTTTAGGGTTTAGGGTTTAGGGTTTGGGGTTTAGGGGTCTCGGAAAAGGGCAGAACCCTAAACTCCTAAATCCTAAACCCGGCAGGGTTTAGGGCCCCTGACTACTAAACCTCAGAGGGTTCAGGGCTTAGGGCCTAAACCCTAAACCCTAAACTTTAGGGCCGAACCCTAAACCCTACACCCGAAAGATATGATGAAAAAGGAGGAGGTTGCTTTTACGACGCCACGGCGACGTGGGCTCGTACTCCCAGTGAACCCAGGCCCCTTAAAGTCTTGACGGATCTTGAACATACCTTAAACTACCAAACCCTGCTTTTTTGTAGGTTCCTAATATAAACCCTAATAGGGACCCTACAAAAAAGTAGGTTTTGGTAGGTTAAGGTATACTACCTGGGGTTTAGGGTTTTATGTTCACAAAAAATCCATGGACATAGTTCGTACAAACCTTGACCAGCAAGGGCCGAAATAGGAACCTCTTTATGACCGACGTATAAGCTATATTGGCAGATGGACCCTCCAAAACCGTACAGTAAAACCCACTACAGAAAAGAAACCCCAACAAACCCTGAACCCTAAACCCGAAACCCGTATCGAACCCCAAACCCTAAAGCGCGAAACTCTAAACCGTACTGAAACCCAGAGTTGAAGGTTTTAGGGTGTAGGGCTTAGGGTTTAAGGTTTAGGGGTTCGGGCTTCGGGTTTAGGGCCTATGGGCCTCTCGCAATTTTCAATGAAAGCCTCTTTTAGGTTTAGGGTTTAGGGTTTAGGGTTTGGGGTTTAGGGTTTAGGGTTTAGGGTTTGGGTTTACGGTTTAGGGTTTAGGGTTAATGGACCCGATGGTTTCTTCTGCGAGCTGAATCCTTGAGGAGGTTCCTTTCAAGGACCCCGTATAGTAACCCTACTTGGAGGGTCGGGGGACTTGGTAAGTAGGCAATAAGCAGACTTATAAGTAACCTAAAACGGACTCTACTAATTGGGGTTATGATACTTTTATACACTTAATAAGTCCCCCGACCCGCCAAGTAGTAGAACGAAAAGATACAGAACGGCTCATGGGACTTAGTAACTAAGGTGATAACTATGGGAACTATAACTCACGATTGCGTCTAACCCCCAACTACGGCATTACGGTACTTGTAACCTTACTTGCTAAGTCTCATGATCCTCCAAGTAACTCTTCAAAGGAACCCTTACGTGGAATTTTTTTAAAGTGGAACCCTATTCTGGAACCATAGAGTACCCTTCAGAAGGAACGCTATTATAGAACTATAAGTACTCTTTAAAGGGGACCCTATAAAAGGACACCATCGTACCCTTAATCGGAGTCCTTCAAGGGGTCTGGGACTTTGCTACTATGGTTAATGAATATACAAACGTCTCGCGCTGCAGTTACTTGGAGGGTCGGGGGACTTAGTAAGTAGGTAATAAGTAGACTTATAACTAACCGAAAAGGGATATGATACATATAAGCCTATAAAAAGGCTACTTACTAAGTTCCCCGACCCTCCAAGTAAGGTACGTACAACCTTACAAGTAACGCCTGAACCCTAAACCCTCAAACGGCATCCTTAAAGGGGTCTGGGAATTCTTTCTCTGGAACACTTGAAAAGTTCGCGAGACCTGCCGTCCAGATGGAGACACCGTATTTTGGGGGGTCATTCGGTGCAGAGTTTTAAGGTTTAGGTTTAGGGTTTAGGGTTAGGCTCATTAGGCGCAGAGTTTTGGGTTTAGGCTTCAGAGATTGAGGGTTTCGGGGTTTAGGGCCAGTAAGTTGGAACATTCTTATCCTCATACCGTCAAGGTAAAGTGCTAGCACTACTCCTCCTAAACCTATGTTCCAACTTTCTGGGATTTGTCTGTAGAGCTTTAAGGTGCAACCCTAAACCGTAAACCCTAAACCCTAAGCCCTAAACCCTCATTCCGGCGTGGGGCTTGAGGGGTTAGGCTTCAGGATGCAGGACTCGGGAGGCGTAGGGGTTTAGGGTTTAGGGTTCAGGGTTTAGGGTTTAGAGTTTAGGGTTTAGAAACCCTAAACCCTAAGCCCTAAACCCAAAGCCTTGACCTACCAAATTTCATCACACATTCGTAAACATGATTAAAACACCGACCGTACAAACAATCATTTTGCCATTGCTGTCCAGGTCGCAAAAATGTAGTTGCTTTACTGCGTAACATAACTGAACTGACGGGCAACACGGCCGGAATGCTGCCTCGTAGGCTGAGCCCCTATATCCTCGCAGAACATCTCCCAAGACCATACGTTTCGCAGTGTTTACGGTTTGGCGTTAGGCAAACTAGCTGTATTCAAATCTTTTGGCCCGAAAAACTTGAAGTCTCAACCAAGAACCCAACATTTTCAACCTCAAGCCCCAAGCCCAGCCATAAGGTTAAAGTTCAAACAAGGGCTAGAGAGAGAAAATCTGCCTTGCTCCTAATCCATCTTTCGTGTTCGGGGGTCAGGGTTTAGGGTCTACGGATTAGGGTGTAATCGAACCAGGGTCTAGGGTTTGGTGGTTGGGCTTTCAGGGGTTTCGCAATTTTGCAACATAAGGTTTAAAGTGGCAGCATTGTGGGCATGGGCATATGGTTTGCGGTCAGGGTTTAGGGTCTAAGGTCTAGGGTTTAGTTCCTCATGCAAGCGTCTTAATTTGGGAATTAACTAGATTTTCACCGACTTTACTTTAGGGCCCATGACCCTTTTATCTAGTGAATGTGCTATACTGAACTTAGACCCCTAGCAAAAATTGTAATTTTAGCTGCTTCTTAGGGTTTATAGTAGCCAAAGATTAAAAACTATTTCTAAGTACCCCTAAGTGATCTGGACACCAGCATCTGTTCATCATGAGCTTGAAAGAAGCACCATGGTCCAACTAGGCAGAGCTCATTGCCTGAGGCCACGAGCACACGGCTCGGGGCTTTGGGTTTAAGGTCGTCAAGGTGGGTTTCTACTGTACGCTACTGCTGCATCACCGGTGGCAAGAGTTTAAAATTGTCAGTCCTAAACCCTAAACCCTAAACTACCCCCGTGCTGAAGGACACCCGCGGATAAACGCAGCTCTACTCTAAAGGAGCCTTGTGTACCCTAAACCCTAAACCTCACACAAAAACCCTGACAAGTTGAATCCCAAATCTTACTTGGAGGGTCGGGGGACTTAATAAGTAGGTAACAAGTAGCCTTCGAAGTACCTTAAAAGGGACCCTAATTGGGGTTCTGATTCTCATAAGTCTATAAAGTAACTACTTACTGCGGTTGATGGTATGAATCCTGCATTACCCAGAATAGGGAATCTACAAAATTTTCCATAGCTTAGGGTCCTGCACGTAATGCAGCAGGATTTCTATCATCAACAATAAGCTCCCGACCCTCCAAGTAAACCTTGAAACCCCAGACCCTAATCCCTAAACCCTAATCCCTAAACCCTAATCTTCTTTACGTACATATGGTGCCTGGAGGATCTTGGGACTTAGTAAGTAGGGTTATAAGTGTTTAGGGTTTAGGGTTCAGGGTTCAGGGTTTAGGGTTTAGGGGTTAGGGTTCAGGGTTTAGGGTTTAGGGTTTAGGGTTTAGGGTTCAGGGTTTAGAGTTTACGGCCTAGTTGGAGGATCTTGGGACTTAGTAAGTAGGGTTATACGTACCCTAATTGGGCTTATAAGTATAGTTACCTTGTTTATAACCTCAGTTACTAACTCCGATGATCCGTTAGGTAGGGTTCCTACAATGGATCTATCAGGGTTTCTATACGGGTAGTATAAGGGTAGTTCTCTGAATTAGGGTCCCTGTCTAAGTCCCCAAATAGTACAGCAGCCTTATGACAAGGACCCCCAAAGGGAGCTTCACTTAGCACATGGTGGCTATGAGCTCTTCGTCCGAACCTAATTAGGGGCCTTGATGATTAGAATAAGGCTTTGGGCTCTTTTGTAGAAACGTATAATAGGAAACCTAAGGAATAATGTTGCTAATCCCTAATCCCTAAACCCTGAACCCTAAACCGGTAATTATTCAGGTTTCTATAGTAAACCCTAAACCCTGAACCGGGGATTTCGGCTCTTTCGAAGGGCCCACGGTACTCTAGCAAGATAAGGATGCAGGGTTTAGAGTTTAAGGGTGTTGTTTTGGGTTACGGTTTAGGATTTAGGGTAACGGTTTAGGGAATAGGTTTTTGTTGCTTTAGGGTTTCGTTTGCACCTATTACCCTAAACCCTAAACCCTAAACCGGATTTTTTTGGTTTAGGGTTTAGGGTTTCGTGTGCACCTATGTGGTTCAGTGTTCAGGACAGTCTCTCCTCAGTGTGTTGCTTTAAGGTGACATGGGAATCTAACCTAGGCGTTCCCCAACATCCCCGTGAGACCGCAGGGTTTAGGGTTTACGGTTCAGGGTTCTGGTTTCCGACTTTCTTGGCAGTGTCTCCGTGCTCATCCTTGAAGACAGGCATTGCAGACTTCATAGTACCAGTAACCCTAAACCCTAAACCCTAAACCCTAAACCCCAGTAACATCCCCTTAAGCCCCCCTGGGCTTAGTTGGTTACAGTGGACCATGCCCCGCATTCGAACCATTCTGACACCTTTGCTACTTCCAGGATCTTGGGACTTAGAAACTAGGGTGATACGGTTGATGGACAAAATCCTGCATGACCCTATATACCTAAACTATGGGATTTATGGTGCTATACTATATCTGGGTCATGCAGAATTTTGTCCACCAACAGTAAGTACCTCCATTGGGGTTATAAGTAAGTATAAGCATAGTTACCTTATTTCAAAACCTCAGTTGCTAAGTCCCATGATCCTTTAAGTACGTGCGATGGCGGTGCACCGGCTCTCTAACCGTAAACCCTTAACATAAACCCCAAACCCGAATCCCGGCTTTCCCATCTTGCTTTGGACCCTAAACCCTAAACCC